>OZ018320.1:141565157-141725157 GCA_963969495.1 Ceratothoa steindachneri | reverse complement strand
TGCTACGTTTTTTCTTCGGGCTATTTCTGGGGGTTGCTGGGTTTTCTTTACTATCTTCTCTTTCTTCTTTTTCCATTTCCTGGCTAATGTCTTCTTTGGTGTTCTCTGGTTGTAGTTCTTCGTTTTGTTTTGGGGTTTTCTTTGGGGTCACAGACGGTTCTTCCACGAATTTGATGTTTAGCACATCCTGAGAAGCTGGGTTCGGCGGGAACCACAGCTTCTTTTTTACACCATTATGTTGGAGCATATTGTTTAGCTCCTCCGAGAAGCTGCCGGGGCGTGCAAGGTTCGCCAAGTGGGCGACAATGACCATGGTCAGGATCTCCTTGCACTCAACCGGCATGACGAGTCTCGGAGAAGCTCTTTACGTTGTTGCTGTGGTAGTTGGTGCAGACGCTGCTGCGGCCTAAGACCCTGCCCTGGACTTTGCCTCCTTTTACTTTTTCAGTTTTAGTCTCTTTTTCTCGTATATTTTTTTTGCGCAGGGGACATCTCATGGCCAGAGCCTGATGTTACCCTCCGCCATTTGCGCATCTCTCTTTTCCTTCTCTGCATTCTCTCCAACCGTGGCCGGTTCGAGAGCATGCCGCACAAGTCTGTTCTTTCTTTGGACAGTCCCCTGTTGTATTGCTTTCAAGAGCGAGGCAGTTTTGGCAGTGTTCTAAAAAGATATATTCTTCTGCCTCAATCTGCTCTGGAGCTACCCGTAGGTAGAACCCCAGAAGGCCATCCCTCATTGCCCTTTGCGCCATTTCACTTCTGTTGAAGGTAACTTTGATGAGCGACTTCCCGATTTTCTCCACTTTGGATATCTTGGCCCATGACTGCTTGGAGATCAGTTCAGTCTTGATGTCCTCGGTAGAATTCTCCAGAAAAAAGGGGTCGACTTTCTTCAGGATTACGGTGCGACTCACGAGTAATTCGTGGGGGACAATTGCCTCTAGTCCTATTTTCCGTAGGGGTTATTTTGACTCTTCCGAAACAAGGACCTCAACGTCCTTGTTTTTCCAGCACACCGCAGCCCACCCATTTGGTGTCTCGAAGAGACGGGTTAGCTCGATGTTAATCTTGCCGAAAATCGTTTGGAACACGGTTTCCCTGGATGGTTTTTGGTGCCCCGCGATTAACCGTAGGGGGATCCGTTTGGTGTCCTGGGGGGCTTGGGGACCCATATCTCCCTTCGGGCAGTGCTGCCCTTTCCCCTTCTGAGCCTCGTCTGTGTCACGGGGAGGCGGAGGACCTCACTACACAACTGACGAGAGCGAGATGTGTGATAGTGATTTTTTTTGCAGTCTTGCCCAAAACTTTCCCTTCATTACCGGAAGGAGGAGTTGATACGGAACACACAACGCAACACTACTCTAAGGTACTAGGTACTCTACTGTCATTCGACTGTACATCAATAAAATAAATCCAAACTTAAATAATTACTCCTCCTAAATTAAACTCTTCACAATATAAACAACCAACACTTCAATAGATTAACTAGCCAACCGAACAAATCTCGTTAGTAGATTTTATATCTTTAGTTAGTTGATTTCACATTTGTTTTCGGTTTTTTGTTTTTATGTTTATAATTTAATATAATAGGTTATTTTATTGTTTACTCCGGTTACCTTCAGATTTTGATATTCAAGTCAGTTTATGTTAAAACTTCACTTCTTTTTATTATTTTTCAAAATAACACTGGATAGTATGAATTAATTCTATATATTGTTATTTGTATTTTACTTTAATCTCAATAATTGTCAATTTTATTATTTTAACTTTACTTTACCCGCTTTTTTAGCCATTATATAATGCCTGTTTCTAACTGTTTAACTGTTAACTTTAATATTCCTTCCCCTTCTCATTAGTCGATACAGTCGCTGAAAATCGTCCTAGTGAATATATATATATATATATATATATATATATATATATATATATATATATATATATATATATATATATATATATATATGTATATATATATATATATGGAGAAGTGATACACAGAAACAAGAGAGAAGAGATCCTACTGGAGGTGAACCCCCGAGAAAAATCAAAGAGAAAAAACCTCATTGCCCGACAAGGAGTCGAACCTAGTACTTCTAGCATTTACAACTGTATATATATATATATATATATAGAGAGAGAGAGAGAGAGAGAGGGTGACCACAAAATGACTACTTAATTTCAAATGTACATTATAGCAAAAGTTAAATGAATATTCTTACAATTTTGGTGCCTACAGTTGCATAAACAGATAAAGTTTCATGTGGTATTGGTTCATATCATAGACACTCGATGTGTGCCCCTCTTGTTGATCAGCAAACACCAAGGCGATAATCAAGCTCGGTCCAGACTCTTTGCAGCCTATCCGGCGTAATCACATGTAGAGCTTCAGTGATGCGTTTACGCAGTTCATCTATGATCGCCGGCAATGGAGGTACATCAACTCTGTCCTTGACATGTCCCCAAAGAAAAAAGGTCACAAACAGTTAGGTCTGGTGATCTCAGGGCTCATTTGCAAGACACCTGGTCATGTTGTCCCGCATGGCCAATCCATCTGTTTGGTAGGATCACGTTGAGAAATGTGCGACAAGCGAGAGACCGATGTGGCGGTGTGCCATGCTGCTGAAAAATGTAGTCACTAACTTCAGCAGCTAGTCTTGGAATCAACCAGTTAGTTAAAATTTCCAGGTAGGTTTGTCCAGTAATGGATGGTCCTTCAAAGAAAAACGGCCCGTACACAGACCGCTCGCTATGTTACTCCACAAAACAATTTAACTTTTGGGGAGTTACATTCAAACTCCAGTGTGGCATGCGGAATCTGGCCCCCTATATTCTCACATTGTGTCTATTGACCTTTCCACTTAAGTGAAAGGATGCTTCATCACTGAAAATGATCTTTGACAGCAGATCAATATCATTTTCCATTAACGCCTGGAGATTGCTGCCAAATTCACAGCCCATTTCATTGTCATTTGGACCAGTTGCAGCTTGTAAGGGGTAAACCTCAAGCGTTGCGTAAGATCTTGTTTATGTGCTTTGTGGGACTCGTAACTCTCAGCTACATCTGCGCTTCGACTTCTTCCTCTGTTACCCATTGGACGGTCTGAATGTCCCTTTCTCTGGTCACAGATAGATCCCTTCCCACTTAAATCACTGTACAACTTCAAAATGGACTTGTTAGTAGGTGGATTCCAATGATAAATGCGTCTGAAAGATAAATGCGTCTGAAAGCACGCTGCATATTTGTAACACTGTTTGCTTTGACGAATTCCAACACACACCAGCTACGTTGTTGTGGAGTGAACGCCATTTTGGATTACACTGACATCTAGCTGATCAAGTAGAATCTGAAAATGAGGAAGGAAAATTTATTAGTTTATGCAACTGTAGTCACCAAAATTCATTTAATTTTGATATAATGTATATTTGAAATTAAGGAGTGTTTTTGTGGTTACCCTGTATATATATATATGCTCTATTGAAGTCCACAGCAGTGGCAGCGTTATTGATTTTAACTTGTATTCTCTTTATTTTTCTTACAATTTTTTGTCTGGGTCTTGTAGGCGAGAAAAAACATTTAAAAAAGGCATATTTTATTCTCGCCTACAAGACCCAGACAAAAAAACTTGTAAGAAAAATAAAGAGAATACAAGTTAAAATCAATAACGCTGCCACTACTGTGGACTTCAACAGTGCATGTATACAACATGGCCTCTTACTTAATTTTATATATATATATATATATATATATATATATATATATATATATATATATATATATATATATATATATATATAAATCCATTAAACCACATTGAAAGAGAAAACGGAATAATTTTTCCTTGCAGTAATATTTTTATTACGTTTTTTCGAAAAAATCCGTGCAGTGAAGCGATTCGAACCAGGCACACTGAGGCAGCAAGCACCGCTTTGATCCCTGTTAAAAGTATGCCGTTAGTACACTACGCCAGCGTAGCGTAGTGTACTCATTATCCGCGTCTACCATCTGACTCAGTTTACCTGGGTGTACCACATTTCCACTTCCTTCTTCCTCCATCGTTACCCAATTTGGCTGGGCTCTCCTCGTTGGTACTTCCTTAGGTACACATGCGTGCACCGCTTCCCTACTTACTTCTTCATCCATCGTCACCCCATTTTGCTGGGTTCTCATCGTAGGCCCCTCCTTAGGTGCACATGCGTGTACCGCTTCCCTACTTCTTTCTTCCTCTATCGTCACCCCATTTGGTTGGGTTCTCATCTTCAGTACTTTCTTAGGTACACATCTGCGTACCGCTTCCCTACTTACTGCTTCATCCATCGTTACCCCCATTTGGCTGGGTTTTCCTTGAAGGTACTTTTCTAGGTCCAGACCGGGATAAAACCTCCTCGACCTCCACCTGATCCTTCTAGATGCCCTTTCCTTTGTGAATATTCTTTCTTCTTCTTCTTCTCTCTCTTATCTTTCTGCTTGGGCTAGTTCTCTTTCCCTCTGTATTTTTCTTTCTTCTACTTTTTTTTCATCTTTATTCTGCTTTCTTTTGATTGTCTTTCCCTCTTTATTCTTCTTTCCTCGGCTTCTCTTTCCGCTTTCGCGAGTTCTCCTTCCCGCTGACAGGCTTCTAAATTCGGTGTGACCACCAGGAACTGGCTCCGGATGAGCTTCTTCTAAGTCCCTTCTGTTGGTAGCCGGGCCTCTCGCCGGACTTAGTCGTCTTGATGACTAACGTAATTTACCTCGTTTTTCCAAAGTTTTTGGCATATATACTTCGCCACCCCACTGGGGGTAAGGGCAGGAGGGGGGGGGGATATGGACTCCTGCATTAAGTCACCTCCTCTAACAGTTTCTCTCAGAGTGTCTTTTAGCTAGCCCTAAAGGGGAGCTTCTGGCTTTAGGACGACGCTCTTCTAATTTCGCATATACGATGAAATTGAATATCAACTCTTAGGGGAAATCTTGCTGTTTTAACCCATGTTAAGCTCATCGTGTTCCGACGTGTGGTCTTGGGCGGCGGCCTTTCAGGTTTTCTTCGAGACGAGGTGAGAGAGATGGGCGTAGGTTAAGTGGTCGGGCTACGCCGCCTCCAATTCCAGGATGTTGTGGCTAAGGACCAGTGGCTCAGTTGTGAGGGTGGGGTATCGATTTCCTTACAGAGAGGGATGGAGAGAGAGAGAAAGAGAGAGGTAAAGAGAGAGGGAGATAGAGAGAGAAAGTGAGAGATAGTGTTTCTGTTTATTTAATTTAACACTCAATGCAATGGCTGCTGTATCACCTCTGTGTTTGGTGTTTATTCATACCTTCATTCTAACCACATCTGAATACTAAAAAGATAAGTAAAAAGGAAGCAACGGAATCACGCAAAGTAATGTGCAACAAAGGTAAACTAGTGGAAATTTAATGCAATCTAATGGAAACAAAGGCAAAGAATGCATAGAAAAAGCCAAGTAAGGAAAACAGAGGCATATATATATATATATATATATATATATATATATATATATATATATATATATATATATATATATATATATAAGAGGAAAATAAGGAAAACAAGAAAACAAGACCAAACCAGGATCAAACAATAATTACGAAAGAAAGAATGAAGGGAGAGACAGAGATTGTGGGGTTCGAACCCATGTCATCGAGCGCTCTTCTCTTTTCAGGCCACTGCGCTAACCAATACGCTACAATCCACATATCCTCAAAAGGGTGATTCAAGAGAGCTCATAAGCAGATCAATGTAGTTAAGTCTCTCTATGTTGAAAAAGCAAGGATTAGTAAGAGAATCAGTCATGAGCTTCACAAATGACTGAGAAATCAGAATGCCCCGTGGCACAGTTCCAGATAACACTACCCATAGAAGGTAGAAATATAATGGCGTGGGGCTGCTTTAGTTCATAGGGCATTGGGGAAATCCATATTATTAAAGGAAAATGGATTCGGCGATGTATAGACAAATATTAGAGAAAAACTTGATTTACTTCAGCCAGAGCTGTGAAGATGAAGCGAGGTTGCAAATTCCAACAGGATAATGATCCTAAGCACACAACTAATGAAACAAAGGTTTGGTTGCAGGAAAAAAAATTAATGTTATTTCGTGGCCTAGCAGCCATCCCCCGCTCTAAATCCAATAGAGAATCTGTAGAGGGAGCTAAAGTTGAAGGCTCAGATCAGAAACTCGAGAAACCAGAAGAGTTTAGTCAATTTACATTGAGAATGGAGAAATATGTCCGTAGAAAGTTATAAGAGTCTGATTGTCAACTATCCACGACGTAGTCATTACGAATAGAGTTTATGTACGAAGTATTACTTAGTGGTAAAGTCTAAGTATTGAAGTATTGTATACTTTTGCTCTTTGATGCTTTGATTATTCTGAAATAGCCAAAGCATGAGGTATTTTTCCAAATTTTAGAACATATCCTTTCGTTAACTGCTTAATTAGGATTAATATGTGCAAATAACAATATTTTTGATGTGTTGTATAGTTTTGTATAAATATATAAATATATATATATATATATATATATATATATATATATATATATATATATATATATATAGATATATTCGTCTTCCTTGCCTTTGGGTAGAATAATTTGGAAAAAATTCAGTCTATGATTACTTGGCAATCAGAGAGAGGGACCTGTATTTTCGGATTACACACTTGTCAGATAGTGCCGCCACCTCA
The DNA here is from genome assembly GCA_963969495.1 of Ceratothoa steindachneri. Lineage (NCBI taxonomy): Eukaryota > Metazoa > Arthropoda > Malacostraca > Isopoda > Cymothoidae > Ceratothoa > Ceratothoa steindachneri. The sequence goes on along the minus strand of OZ018320.1, from coordinate 141,718,474 downwards.
CTTACGCATCACATACATAGACCTACATACACACATAGGAACACGTGTGTTCGCAGGCAAATGAAAACGCACAACCGCAATTCTGTGCCTCCATGCACAACGATCAGACAGATTTCCCGCGTGGTAAAGAATAGCGGTGGTAATCCTTATAAAAGCACATTACAAACTATATGTAGATATTAAACAATGTGCGTATATAAGCCTTATTGTGTGCGTACGTGTAGGCAAACTGAGCCCTAATTACCCTTCCCTGATGGGGTTGGGCTGAGAGGGAGGGACCCAAACGCCAGGAATGGAAGAAGATCTGCAATAGGTAAGTCACTCTCCCACCCCCCCCTCCCTCTCTCTCTCTCTTGCTTGCCCTTTCTCTATTGCTCTCTCTCTCCACATCTCTCAACGTCTCTTTTTCCCTCTTTAATTGCACACTCTCCTTTCCTTTACTTCCTGTCTATTGCTTTCTCTCAATCTCTTTACTTGTTCTCTCCTTGCTTTCTCTCTCTCTCTCTCTCTCTCTCTCTCTCTCTCTACTCTCTCTTTTATCTCTTTCATGGCATCTCGCTATCTATTAAACTATATACAGGAGGGGCCAAAGGTTTTCGGACACCTCTGAAATTTTAGGAAATTAGATAAATACAGAGTCGCTCGTCAAAATTTTATTTGCATATCAATATACATATAACGATGGCATAAAGAGGAATAAATGGCAATAAGATACATACAGTATACCCCTAACAATCAACGAGAATTAGAAAAATACAAAATTTGTCAAAACGTGTAACATCAGCATTGTGAAAATTACAGCAGACATGAGAACGATTATAATTATTCACGTCATGCTCTGCACGAGGGAGCGATACCTGAGGAGTGATGCGGACCCAATCCTCAATGATGACTGGCTGACTACGTGTTGCAACCTCTTTCAAGTCCTGCCAGAGGTTTTCCCGACACTGAGGTGGCCTGTCCATTACCATGATATTGTTGTATCGAAACCACTGTATGGCGCAGACTTGCAACATGGGCCATAATCACATTCGAGGAAATTTCTGGAGAGATATCGGGCGGAGGGCACCATGTGATCTATCTGGAAAGCTTGGTACTTCTTTGAATTCATGGTGGTATAAAAAACGATGAAATACCTCGGAACTTGACATGCAGCCACAAACCATTACAAAGCGGCCACCATGCCTTACACTGTTGGCACTATGCCTTCTCGATTCCACTTCTCCCCTGGCCTCCTGCGGACTCCAACGTTGCATGGGATCGAGAACAACTTTAACGTGAACTCGTCGTGCCATAAGACACGTCCTCATTGATGTATGCTCCAGTTGCGGCAAGCACGTGTCCAAGCCAGTTGACGTCGTTTCTGCTGAAGGTTGATCAGAAGCTTCTGGCTGCCTTTATATGACTTCAGGCCTTTTGCGAGCAGTCGGTGACGGAGGCATTAACCTGGCCGCCCTCTGTCCACTCATGTTGTGGTTTTCTTACTATCCCAAAGGCTCATGCTACACAGACGCGTCATCACGTTGTGCACTGTTAAAAATACGGGGTAAGATAAGGGTAAATAGAAAAACATAGGGTAATCTATGAAAAAAAGTGTATTTATGTAAATATATAACAATTTACCCTTTAAGAAAGGTAAAATTTTCTATAAATAGCCTTTCAAAATTCACCTTTAAATCAAGGTTCTAGATTTTTTAGTGAGTTACAATGGAATTTTTCTTTGGAAAAATACAAAAATACAACAAAGAATACATCATAATAGAAATGTAATGTATCTGTGATTGAAAATTTTGAAAATTGTTGAAAACAGCATTCGAATATTATTAGGTAACTCTTCCAAGAGTATTGCTAGGTGTCTCTTTTTGGTGAAAAGTGCATCCGTATATCATACATATATAATTACACTTTTACGAAAAGAAAGCGATAAAATAATGAAATAATAATTAAGTAATATCAACACCTTAGGCATTGTCGAGGCATTGTGTCTCCCTCTTTTTGTCAGAGAATTATATATTTAATGACTTTAGCGCGCCAGTCTGACACTACTACTTAGGAAGGTGAACAATTCCTCTATGGCTGAGTGGCCTCTTTAATTACTGTATTATGAGAGTACCACAGCGTTTAATCCGTTTTAAGGAAAGAGCCGGTCAACACGTAAGGATCCAGTGAAACACCAAGAATTAAACAAAAATATATGTATTATTAATTTATCAATTAACCCAAATATTTACACTAAATTCTAAAAGTTAAACATGGTTCGCAAGAATTGAATGAGGGCCTATTCCTGACGCTAGTCCTGATCAAATCAAAGTAGGCTCCGCGTAAACAAACCACTTGCCAGTTAGTTAATTTATGGAGACCTTTTAGTACAGCATTTAGCCACAATTTATGTTCCACTAATCTAACTAAAAAATATGACAGGAGTTACTAAATATTATCTCTCCTTTAGTTAGCTTGGGTACAGCATTAAAATTCTACTTAATCAAACAATATATATATATATATATATATATATATATATATATATATATATATATATATATATATATATATATATATATATATATATATATATAGTCATTCAGACTTACATGAGCTTGAAAGGAACAGGGTTTGACGCATGTCGCTATATTGGATTTTTCACGATTCTTCGCGTTGCAGCTGGCTGCTAGTGGTTGTCCCGGAGATGGTGAAAAACGATGTCTAATTCTTCTTATAACTTTATTTAGCCGGTTGTACGTCTAAAAGACGGAGAGAGGAGTTGTGCTTTCTGGCTCAAGGAGTACTATTTTTGGTAGCTCTTGAGTTCTTCTAGTATCCTCGTCTTCTTCGCAGATATGCCCAACTGGGTTTTTCGTTTACGAGGTGATTCCGAAAGTACTTAAATGGATCTTTCTTGAGGATTAATTCTTCTTCTCTTACAATTACTGAGATTGCAATTGGGGAGTCCCTCGAGGATGAGCGGATCTTCTTTTGTCTTGCTCCCGAAATTTTTGTTTGGCACTTAAGAATTGTGAGCCAGCTAGACCTCTTGCTAAGTCTGCGAAGGATAACTCGGTATGGCACCGATAAGAAAAAGCGACAAACTTCTAAGTCTTAGAAGTCGATTTCAGAACTGGGCGAGGGACTGATCACATTGATCTAGTCTTCTATAGTTTCTAACAGAATAATCCTCTTTTCTTTCCTTAAGGGCTTATTTTTAGACCGGAGACTGCCCCACCTAAGGAGCCCAAGTCTGCTTCTTAATGAGAGGCACCGACAACAGTCACATTATTTCTCCTCGTTGTTTTTTTTTACCTGACACCGCTTTTTGGCCTTCTGACCGTGGAACTCCTAACCTCGTAGGTAATCGGATCTGTTGAGAGCTGCTTAATGGCCTTTTTCGGCTACCTTGGTCTTGCAGCTTGACTCGACTACGCATGCGGCGGGGAGATCAGAGACCTTTGGCAGTTTGACTGTAAGTCAGACGACTAACGTCCTCACACCCCTCATCTTCTGGTACGTTTCTCTCGCTCTCTCCGAAGAGGGACTTTAACATATATATATCTGCTTGACCCTCTGGGTGGCGTTATGTTATATTCCTCTACAGGCATGATCGCCAAAAGATGAATATTTCGGTCCCCACTCCCCCGAGATACAGCACTGTTGGGGGCATCTTCCCGCCACAATATATAGATCATTTAAAAGTTTCCGCGCGCCCAACTAATATACGCTTCCTCGTCTTCCAAGTGTGTGTTTTCTTTGTTTTACCCTCAAAGATAAGCCAGGCACTCGGACTATGTACATTCTTCAGCAAAAGTCCACACACCGAGACTGCTGTTGCATCATAGCAGAGAAAGACTGGCTTTCTTCTCATCAGACAAGCAGCACCTCTAAGCAAAGGTAGAAAATCTTTTACTTCCGTTCTCACAAGATTATTAGGTAGCCGTTACTTAATATTAGGGTCAAGGGATATTAGGTCCGACTCAACACTTCAATGGAATGGTAAACTGTCAGAGATCACAGAGAGAGGAAGATAAGCGCCACCTCGCCCTTCAATAGAGAGAGATGCAACAGACACCTGGGCGACCCTTTTTGTATGCGCTAATGGAGATGCGAAATTATGAGACGCCGGGAGACGCTGCGATAACACAATTATTGCCCCTGTTGAGCTCTCGAATTAAAAATATTTTTATCTCCCTTCAATTAGAGGTAACAATTGATTACTCCCCGTTAAAAACCGAGTTGCTCGCCGCTTACGACATGACCTCGGATTTCTATCGAGGTAAATTTATGCAGTGTCGCATTCAACCTTACCAGACCTTTCGACAGTTTGGCTACTCTCTACAGCATCATTTTAATTTTGTGATTAACGCGTCCATGGTGCCTCATGAATACGACGCCCTGGTCGAGTTCGTCCTCAAGTACCAATTTCTTGAGGAGCTTCCTTCGGAATTCAGATCCTTCGTGAAGGACTGGAGGTGCCATACTCTTAAGCAATGCATCGATGAGGCAGACGTCTACGCGGCTAGCCACAACTGCTATCCAAAAGAAGGGAAGAAATCAGAACCCCCATCTCCTAAATCAAAAAACAGCAAGAACAAATTTATTCCTTGCCCCTTCTGCTTGCTGTTTAAATCTCGCTGCCCCTGATGGTTACGTCCACTCCCATACCTCCCGTAACTCTCGAGGTGGTGAAGTTGCTCTTATTTACAGTGCCTCCTTCCCTCTGAATAATCTGCTCACTCCCCCTCTTCTTTCTTTTGAGGCGCTCATCAATGTTTCTTATTCCACCCCCTCTCTAATTATCTTAATCCTCTACCGCCCCCCCCCCAGCTACTCCATCGAGATTTTTCTTGATGAATTTAGTAACCTCCTCACTGGCCTCTCCCACACGGGTTCTCTGCTAATCCTCGTTGATTTCTGAAATCCTTGATCTCTTCTCCCTCACCCAACACGTTTCTTTCCCTACCCACTCTCATGGTAACATTTTAGACCTTGTAATCTCTGACTGTCTTATTTCCAACCTGACAACTACACATTTGTCCATGCTATACCTTATCACTTCCTTATCAACTTCAACTTATCTATCCCATTCCATATACCTCCCCAGCTGTCTCATAATCCTATGCCATTCCGTCGACTAGCCTCCATTGGTATTCCCTCCCTATCTAATGATGTGGCCTCCAAACTTTCTCCTATTGATGCTTCTGCCTCTCCTGACCAGATTCTCTCTTCTTTGGAGCAACCCCTTCTCACTTGTCTTGATGCCCACTCTCTCCTTGTCCCTCATTCGAACTCCCGTTGTCACCATGCCCCTTGGTACTCTATAGAACTCATCCGTGCTGGACAGACCATGCGTGCCGATGAAAGACTACTTAGAAAGGTTCGCACCCGTGGGCAAGACACAAACCCTCTCTCACTGGCGTTCCGACTTGCGGCAGCTTCCTACGTGGCGAAATTAAAATCTGTTCGTGAAGCCTACTCACGTAATCTGCTTAATGATAATAGGAATGATCCCCGTACCGTCTTTGGTCTGCTCTCCCGTCTTACTTCCCCAGCCCAGGTCTCCCCACCCATTAGCCCTGCTACTCTCTCAAATTTCTTCGCAGATAAGGTCACTAACCTCCTTGCCTCCCTCCCTCAACCTTCTGTCCCGGCTTCTGCCATTCTCCCTGACTTCTCGCTTCAGCCGCTTATCGTTTTCCCTGCTGTGACCGCGTTGAAGCTTACAGCCCTGCTCTCGCGTTCTAATAAATCGGGCTCCCCAAAGGACATTTTTCCGCCTAAACTGTTAAGTAAAATTCTGCCTGCTATCCTCCCAACGCTTCTTCACCTGTTCAACACTTCACTTGCAACTGGTCTTGTTCCCTCTTCCTTCAAACGTGCCCACATCCGTCCGATTCTTAAAAAGCCTCAACTGACCCCCACTGACCCTTCCAATTATGGCCCGATTTCTCAACTTTCTTTTTGCTCTAAGGTTCTGGAGAGAGTGGTTGCTTCACGCATCAAGAGTCACATGGTGGCCTATAACATTGATAAAACCTATCAATCTGGTTTCAAGTCAGGTCACTCCACAGAAACCGCCCTTCTCAATGTGTCCGATTGCTTACGAAGAGCCGCGAACAGGGGTTGTGTCTCCATCCTCATTCTACTCGACCTCTCCTCTGCCTTCGATACTATTGACCATACCATCCTACTTGATCGTCTCCACTCTTTCCTCGGCATATCAGGCACCGTGCTTGACTGATTCCGCTCTTACCACTCGTCTCGTACCCAATTCGTTGTGATTGACGATGTTTCATCCGACTCTACCCCCATTCGCTTTGGAGTGACACAAGGGTCTGTCCTTGGTCCTCTACTATTTCGTATCTACCTTCTCCCTCTTATTTCCCTTCTCCGTAATCTCAGTCTATCCTTCCACCTTTATCCTGATTACACTCAAATTTTCGTTTCCTCATCCCCCACGTCTCTTGCCTACTCTATCACTGACCTCCTGGCTGCCTACTCCTCCATTTCTGACTGACTCTCTACCAACTTCTTCAGGCTTAATCACTCCAAAACTGAGGTCCTCCTCGTCGGCACCACTGTTCTTGTCAAAAAAATCTAAATCTCTCTTTACCTGGGCGGTAATACTATCATTTTCTCTGACTGCGTGAGGAATCTGGATGTTGTTTTTGATGAGCATCTCTCCTTTAAGCCTCATATCCGCAATGTCAGCAAATCCTCTCTATGTTTCCTTCGTAACTTCTCTCGCATTCGCTCTCACTTTGATCGCCAAAGTCTTGAGACTGCTGTTAATGCCTTCATCACCTCACGCCTTGACTACTGTAACTCTCTGCTTGTGAATCTGCCATCTTCCTCTCTCCACCCCCTTCAACTTGAACAGAATTATGCCGCCCGGCTTCTCCTCCGTCACCCTCGCTTCTCTCCCTCGAACCTCTTGCTGCATGAACTGCACTGGCTCCCTGCCAGATCCCGTACTCACTTCAAGATACTTCTCTTCACATTTAAGGCCCTAAACAACAAGGCCCCATCTTACCTCTCTTCTGCCCTTTGGCCACGCCATGTCCCTCGGGCCCTTCGGTCATCACATGCACCTCATTTGAATATTTCTCGTTCATCCCTCTGCTCAATGGGGGACTGCTCCTTCTCAATCTGCGCCCCTAAGTTGTGGAATGCTCTTCCTGCTGAAATCAGGTCTTCTCCCTCTTTTACCACATTTAAGCGTCTCCTGAAAACGCATCTTTTCAGAATTGCCTTCTCTCCCTCTTGAATTTCCATTCTCATCTCAGCACAACGTGCGCTCTGGGAAGGCCTCAGGCCTTGAAGAGCGCATTACAAAGGACTTATTATTATTATTATTATTATTATTATTATTATTATTATTATTATTATTATTATAATAATGGGAATAAGTTCGTGAAGGTGACTGGGCTTGCCAAACCCAAACCCCTCTTCTCTTCGGACCACTGTGATGTTTAGTCTATTTCTCCCAATCACCCTGCTTCGTCCTTCCCCAGGAGGAGCATTTTGTGCTATTCCTGTGGAGTTCCTGGCCACGTGAGATCCAACTGCCCTCAATAATCGCAGTTTAGAAGCACTCCTCCTTCCAACCAGGTACATCAGGTTAGTGCCACTTCTACGCCTCCACCGTTGCAAAATAAAGCCCCCTCTTCTTCGAACCCGCCGAATACGGCTGGTTAATAGGTTAACTTTTTGTTCGATAAAAATACCCCTGGGGCCCTCCAATTTTAAACTGGAGCTATGAATGGTGCCGAATCTCCACCCTCGACCGTGATACAGGGTGCATATGCATTGTTGTATCCGATGCGCTACTTCCCCCTCAAGCTTCGGACCACGATAAGTTTGCCGTAGTGCATGATTACTTGGGGCGCGCCAATAAATTCCCCATTGTTCACTGCTACATTGAGTGCGCGTATTTTACTGGTTCGGTTGAAGTCGTGGCAGTCCCATCAGGTTTTGCTCTGTCCTAATTGGTCAGGCCCCAGGGGTTTCTTCCGCCCTCGTAGCTCAACCCGTTACCACCCGTTCCTGCGCGAAGAAGGAACTGAAAGCCCCTACACCTCTGGAACCCCCGTGTGCTCCCGAATTCCGGAGTGAGATAACCCATGACTTTGCCCAAAGACAGAGGGAATTTGAATCTCTTCGTTCCCTGTGGACCAAAGTCAAGAGTAAAACATCTGAAACCGTCACACGGAATTAGGTGATTTCCTTTCTCGTCCAGGATGACCTCTTCTATCGAGCGTGCACCGAGGAAAACGACACCGAGTCCCGCACATTATGTGTAGCCCGTTCCCATGTCCCTCCAATCCTGCAAACGGCTCACGATAGCTTATTTGCTGGTCATTTTAGTCACACGAAGACCGCTCAGAGGATCTTCAAATATTTTTATTGGCCTGGCGCGACCGACGAAATTCTTTGTTATTGTCGTTCGTGCGACATTTGCCAAAAGACGGCCATAAAAGGACGAGTCAGACCTGCGCCCATGCAGAAGGGACCACTAATCTCTGAACCTTTCTCCCGAGTAGCTATCGACCTAATCGGCCCGATCCATCCCCCGTAAACCGAAGGCCCTAGTTACGTTTTAACGCTGGTTGACCTTGCCGGTTGATTTACAGAGGCCCTACCCCTCAACAAAATCGATAGCATCTCCTGCGCCGAAGCCCTTATTTCCATCTTTTCCCGTATGAGCGTGCCATAAAAAATACTTTCGGATTGGTGTCGTCAATTCACCTCCGAATTAATGGAGTACGTTGGTAAATTATTGATGATCAAACCCCTGTTTACCACTCCTTTTCTCAGGACGTTGTGGGCAGATCAACCCACTGAATGGCACCGCTTCCTTCCGGTAGCCCTCTTTGCCTACCGTGAAATTCCCCATTGTACTTTAGGTTTCGCCCCCTTTGAACTTCTATATGGTAGAAACGTCAGAGGACCCCTGAGTATCCTAAAGGAACTTTATTCCAATCAGAAATTTGATCAAAATATCCAGACCTCTCATTCGTACCTACTGGATTTAAGAAAGAGGCTGGGAAAGGGCGCCGAAATTGCGTTACAGAAAGCCGACGTCAATTTTGACAAGTATAAGACATACTTCAATTGCAAGTCCAAAGAAAGGAAATTTACCCAGGAGTAGAAGTTTTGCTTTTCCTTCCCACAAACAACAAATTGTTAAGCCAGTGGAAAGGCCCCTATCCCATATTTGAAAAGCGTAGCCCCGTCGATTACCTTATTGAAACCCCCTCGGGAAGAAGGCTCTTCAATATTAATATGCTCAAGTGGTAGCACTGGCTTGCTAGCATCAACCAGATAGTTGCAATCGACGAAGAATCCCCCATGGAATCTGGCAAGCCTCTGGACCCCTTTTGAGTAATCCAAGTCACCTGTGTGGACCAAGACAAGGAATACCAGTTGCATGCTTACCCGACTTTAATAATTCCCCGCCTGCGGAAATTAAGATATGCGACTTGTTACCATATCGTCAAAATAATCAACTGCAAGCGCTCCGAGTCGTTTTGATGACGTCATCACCGAGATCCACGGTTTTGCTTCTTACTTTGAGCACAATATACAGCTAAGCACCCTGGAACCCATCCGTTACAAACCCTACCCCCTGTCTATACACCTCTGGAAAGCATTTAATAATGAAGTGGATAAACTTCTAAAGTTGCAGATCATCGAACGTTCCGAGTCGAACTACTGTTTCCCGGTTGTCATGGTAAAGAAAGCCGATGGTTCTTCTGGAATGTTCATCGATTTTAGAAAGCTAAATTCAGTTACTGTATTCGATGCCGAACCAACCCCCACCATAGATCAGAACCTCAATCTTTTTGAGAAGGCCAAGTTTATCACTGAGTTGGATTTATGCAAGGCCTATTATCAGATCCCGTGGAAGGAGGAAGTGAAGAAATTTACTGATTTACCAACAGAAAAGGGCCTTATGCAGTTCCTGAGGCTCCTTTTCGGTTTGGAAACGGCTTGCAGCAATTATAGCCGGATGATGATGAGGATTTTAGAAGCCTTAACCAATGTCACTTCTATTTCGATAATGTTTATGTTGTCACCGAAGATTGGGATCAACACGTAACCACCCTTCAAGCCCTTCTGTATCGACTCCGGGAACACAACTTGATAATTGGCCCCAGCAAGTGCCAATTCGCTTTTTGTACTATCAATTACCTCGGCTTCCATATCGGGAATAATCGATTAGCCATCCTGCAAAAAAAGATCCGGGCCATCGTGGACATGCCGTTGCCCACTAATAAAAAGCAGCTGCGATCTTTCATAGGATCTGCATCGTTCTATCGTCGCTTCATACCCAACTTTGTGACTGCCCCCCCCCTCCCCTCTGCGAACTATTAAAGAAGCAGGCCCCCGAACGCCTCGAGTGGACGCCATGTTAAACTCACAGCTTCAGCAAACTCAAAGAGAAGTTGACATACGCCCCTATCCTGCGCCTCCCTAACTCGGCCAAACTATTTGGCATTCGCACCGACGCGAGTAATGACGGTATAGGATGAAACCTCCTTCAATATGAGGATAACGGCGAAAACTTCCCCATCGCTCACGCAAGCAGAAAATTACTCACGCGTGAGAAAAATTACGCGGTAGTTGACAAAGAGGCCCTCGCTATCATTTGAGTAACTTGTAAATTTAGAATGTATTTATTAGGCAAAAATTTTGTAGTGAAAACGGACGACAAACACACTGCCATACCTACGTAGCGTCAAGAACAATAACGATCGCTTGATGCGTCGGAATTTGTTCCTCCAGGAATTTCAATTCCGCATTTTGTACTTAAAAGGCACCGATAACTGTGTGACTGATAGTTTAAGTAGAAAACCCGTTAGATCCTTAACTAAACTAATTTTGAGCCATTTCCTTTTTTTAATCCATGTATTAATTTTGTTCCTAAATAAATTTGTGTATTTAACCATATAATAAGAAAACGCATATCGTTTATGTATATATGTATATTTGTGTTTGTTTGTTCATATGTGTAAAATCGTAGGATAACTTACCCTAGAACCCTCCCCTTTGGACGAAAGGGGGAAAACTCCATTCGACCCCTATAAATCCTCCGGTGCCATAGTTGGAAGGAGTATACGCCATCCTCACTGCCCCGTCAGTATCCTCTGTCCGCCCCCGTCGGTACCCGCTATTCGCGTCCTGTTGGACTCTGCACATTTCTCGCAGAATCCTTCAAGCTCCCGGTATTCTCGTTAATTCACGTGAGTCTACCTCGACCCGCTTCCCCCGCTTCTCGAACGCAGCGCGCTCAATCTCGATTCGTGTTACTTGAAAGCAAGATTTAAGTTTCCTCCCTCCCCCCCTCGTAATAGTCATTATCCAGAGACTATTGTTTGAACTTTGCGCCAAGGCAAGGATTACTCCCTTGAACCAAATCTTCGAGGTAACACCAACGCGCAACTCTACTGTGCAATTGCTCTCTCTGTCCACCCCCCATCTCTCAGTGTAGTCTCATCATCGGCTTAGTTACGTTCAAGGTCGTTCGAGCATCCCTCGGTCAATTTTGCCCGTTTGTTTGTACGGTGACCGTCCTCACCACGTTCTCCTTTCCCCTTTAGCTGCTGAGACGCGTGTAAATCTAGTGTGTGTATAGCTCCTTTTAATCTTGTAACATAATATTCATTAGCATATTAATAAAGATATTTTTGTTCCCGTTTTTCTGTTATCCCGGAACTCCAAGATAGTTGACTATTGGCCAACCTAATTTCAGTTAATTTGCATTCTGTTTCTATAGTAAACTTCCCACGCACTCTTAAAGCAGAAAGGGTGAACTTGATCCTATTATACGACATCTATCTTAAACTGGTGTAAGGTGTGTAGGGTTAACCTACGACATCTATATTAATCTGGTGTAAGGTAGGCGCATGGTCAATCTACAACATACACCTTAGGAAGTCTTTTTGCTTCTTCTACACGGTGGTATAATTAATTTTTTGTGCATTTTTTTTCAATCTTGACCGAATAATGACTCTAGTCCTTACCAATGCTCTTAGTATTAGAATTAAGAAAGATGAGTTATTTAGTTTTATTTGTGAAATGGAATCATGGGTTAATGAAACTAAATTTAATGACAAGGTGATTGACTTTGAACCACAGGGGATTTGTACATTAATCAAAGAAAATATAGGTATGGCATTGGTTTGATTACACCGGGGAACAATTTGGAAAAAAAATTCTGTTGAGTTAGATTTTTGTGCTGATTTAGACTTAAATTAGCATGCTGATTCCAAATTTGTAGTCAGCTTTTTTTCTAGCACGTCTATTTTTTTATCCACAGCTTACCCCCCAGAGAAGTAAAATTCCACTGCTTAGCTGTAATAAGATTTGCCTGCTGATTACGATTGAATTCATCTACAGCTACGTGGCAACTTGTTTGCGCAGTCACCATTGAGACAGTGCGGTGAGAGGTCTGTGTTGTACGTTCTATTTCGTTATATGCTGTTTTTTTAGCTTTCAAAGCTGATAACTATTTCATCTTAGTGTTTTATTTACATAGGTATATATTTCCTTTGTTTCAGATCATGTCTGCTCCTGCAACTTCTCGTCGTAAATGCCTAAACAACCCTGACTCCTTCTGTTACATTTGTGGCAGTTTCACCATTCCAAGTCAGAGGACAAACATCAGTGAATTTGTCAAACAACCATATTTAGCATATTTTAAAGTAAAAATCGGTGATCAAGACAAGCCATAGGCCCCCCATAAAGTGTGCAGGCAGTGTGTCAAGAGTTTACGGATGTGGACCAAAGGAACACGTGAAAGGTTGCCATTTGGTAACCCCATGGTTTGGCGAGAGCAAAAGGAGCATTGCACAGACTGTTACTTTTGTTTAGTGAAAACATCAGGATTTAACAACAAAAATAAAAGTAAAATAGAATATCCTAATCTACCGTCAGCTACGAGTATAAAGCCAATGCTTCATTCAGCTGAAATTCCAGTGCCAGTTTACGAACAACTACCACCTCTAGAAGATCTGAGTGATGTTGACGAACGCAGTGACAGCAATGATGCATATTTCGAAATTCACGAGGATTCGGTTCGTAGGGGATTTGATCAGCACAAGTTGAATGATTTGGCACATGATTTGGGCCTATCAAACAAAGCATCAAAAATCCTAGCATCAAGAGTGAATGAGAAAAACTTAATTGAACAAGGAGTGAAAGTATCATACTTTCGAACCAGAGAAAGTACATTTCTGCTATACTTTCGAAGTGACAGCGGCTTTGTGTATTGCCATAACATTCTTACTTTACTGAAGGAATTAGGGCTTTCAATCTACAATACAAATGAATGGCGAATGTTTATTGACAGCTCAAAGCGGAGCTTGAAGTGTGTCCTTCTACACAATGGCAATTTATTTGGTGCAGTCCCTATTGGGCATTCTGTCTGTCTTCGTAAAGAACATGGAGATATAAAGAAGGTCATTGAGTTATTGCAATATGACAAACACAATTGGATCATCTGTATTGACCTTAAAATGGTGTGCTTCCTTCTTGGTCAGCAACGTGGGTACACAAAGTATCCCTGCTTTCCCTGTATGTGGGATATCAGAGCTCGAGGGAAGCATTGGGTTGAGACGAATTGGCCTCCAAGATTTGATCTTAAACCTAGAGATCCTAACGTTCTACATTGACAGGAAGAATATAATATTCCTACCTCTGCACATAAAACTAGGTCTCATGAAGCAGTTTGTAAAGGCATTGCCAACTGATGGCAACTGTTTTAAGTACATTATCTTGACATTTCCTGCTCTGTCAATTGAAAAAATCAAGGCCGGTGTGTTTGATGGTCCACAAATTCGACAGCTCATCAAAGATGAACAGTTCACCGGGACTATGTCAAACCTTGAGAAGAATGCTTGGTTATCATTCAAAGACGTCGTCAAGAACTTTCTTGGAAATACACGTGAAAGTATTTACACAAAAATTGTTCAGAATTTATTTGAGAGCTACAAGGCGCTTGGTTGCAACATTAGTATTAAACTACATTTTCTGCATTGCCATCTTGCCAGCTTTCCGGATGATCTTAGTGCTGTTATCGACGAGCAAGTGAACGATTTCACCAAGATTTGAAGGTTATGGAAGAACTTTATCAGGGTAGATGGGATGTATATATGATGGCTGACTATTGTTAGAGCATCAAACGCGATAGTCCTCAAGGTGAACACTCCAGAAAGAGCTATAAACGTAAATTTTTACCTTAACTACTTGCACACAATTGTAATTATATAATTACAGTAGCCATATCCTTTGTTAAAACATAATATTGTTAAATAAACATTGCATCATGCCTGTTTCTTTCATATTTCATTGTATGTCAATATTTGAAAAAGTCCAAAAACTTGACGTGATAGAGAAAAACGGAGATCAGTTTTGGATTCAGCACTGAAAAATTAGGTAAAAACAGCTGTCAGACCTAACTAAACAAAAATTGTGTTCCCGAGTGTTATTTATATCAGAAATAGCATTTCTCCACATCTAAATAATTCTAAGAAGCAAGGAGAAATTAAGTCAGTTTGGATAGATATTAGGGTCAGTAAAAATGTAGACTAATACACTTGGGAGCCTTTTACAGACCACCCGGACAGACTGATTGTATTAATGAGTTAATGATCAGGGAAATAATTAAAGAATGTGAAGTAGATACAGTTATTCTTGGTGACTTTAATTTAAATTTTGTGGACAGGAAAAATATGATAGGAAGGAATATAACAAGTTCTAAGTTTAGAGAATGCTTTGAGGATAATTTTTGACTCAATCTGTTAATAAGCCAACAAGGGGTGCCAATATATTCAATCTGGTTCTTTCAAATGATGATCACTTGGTTCAGGAATTGACTGTAGGGGAATCATTAGGAAATAGTGATCATCAGATGGTTCGTTTTAACTTGGGAATAGTGAAAGGTGGAACATCAACAAACTCCACAAAAAATAAAAAAAATTATAGGGGCGATTACGATAAATATCAATGGCACGTTATATTTCGTATATTTTGAATGATTCGCTGCTTTCTTCTTTTTTTTTTTAGTTTATATGGTCTAATGGCGTCCGGTGGCTGTGTTAGTTCGGGATTAAAGGATTTGAAAAGGCGAAAAACCAAGTGCCAATTTTTCGTTAGTGTGTTTAAGGGCACATTTATTTCTTATGGTTTTTTTTCTGTGCAAAGCTTTTATTCAAACTAGAGGCCTAACGACAATAATCTACATTTGCATTCAAAATAAATAAAGAAGTTGGATTTGAACCTGTATCATTAAGCGCTCATCGCTTATATGACCAAGACGCTGATGGCCAGAGTGTCTTGGTCATATAAGCGATGAGCGCTTAATGATACAGGTTCAAATCCAACTTCTTTATTTATTTCCATATAACGGTTTAAATAGTTTGTCCTATCTTTCCGTTCCCTACGTCTCCCATTTTCCTTCTTAAGCTTTGATTGGTTCACGTGATATTTTCTTAAGTGTTTTTCCGGGTTGTGTCACCAATTTTCATTTCCTTGGGCCTTTAAAAATATTATATATATATATATATATATATATATATATATGTTTTGGATAGTCCAGCGAGGTCGATGATGACGGATGCCCTTATATTTAGGGCATCAAACCTGCACTAGATTTAAATGGGTAGGAATGTGTGCAGTCTTCAGACCCATATCTTGACCGAGAAAAGAAGGACCCTGGTGACAGGAGAGGCTCGAGACAACCAGGCTTCATCCTCGGCTACAGGGAACTGCCGAGACACCGGTCTGTTGGTGTTTGCCTATAGGCACTCCCGATCCTGGTTTGTGATCGAGGTATCCTTCCTCTAACCTTTGCTAAAAAGGCAGAACCTACAAGGCAGTGGGGGAGAGGGGGCAATGGTTGGTAGGCGATAGAGCATGTTCACACACTGGTGGACCTGCAGGCCGTACCTATGGTGCCCATTGCTGCTCCGAGATCCCCCGTGTGGAAGCATGAAAATCAATATGCCATTATCACAGAATTTCTCTGGTCGAGACAGACGAGCGCAGCTGTGTTTATTTGGGGTACTTTATCACCGTCTTCCCCCCAGTTTGATAACGCTGTCCCGTTCCCAGGTGGCAGTCGTGTCCATCTTCCCCCTCTTGGGGTAGAAGGGAATCTCTCTTATTTCCCATTCGCCTCGTCGATGCCCTAAATCATCAAGGTTCATGTTTGCATAAGCCGCAGACGAATCTCTATTTCGTGATTACTTCTCACTGGAGCCGAGGTAATCCCAACCCCCTTAGGAGTCTCTCTAGACGCCTCCGCATCGATACCCTATCGACGAAGACCTGGCCATTGGTTTTCCATCTCCCCAGTTCATCCTCCAGAGGTAACCAGGAGTCCTTTCCTCGTAAGTCCCACCTCTTCGTTCCCAGTCCTAAGAAGAATTCTCCATTTGGTGTAACGCCAAGAGACTTGTTAAATTTTTCATTCAATCCAACTTATTGGATCACTTATATATATTTTCCGGGACCTAGTTTCCTTAATTTTTGCCTTTCATAATATTCTTTTGTCGTACTGATTATTATTTAGATTTCCATATTTATCTGTGCCCTTGTTCTTATTATTTGTATTAAAGTTTACTTTTTCAAAATAACCCTTGAAACGAACCCGGCAAACGGATTCCCATTTAAAGAGCCAACCTAATAATATCGCACTCTAGTTAGAAGGTCCTTCCATACTTTTTGGCAAGTCAATGGTACCCGAGCGCAGCGCCGATAGTGGCAGCCTGGCGTGCAGTAGTGTGTACCTTTAGAGACTTTTTGGTCACACGCGTTTTTTCCCCGACACACTGCAGATGAGTGAACATCGGTAGTTGTTTTTCTCGATGAAGCTGCAGTTGGATTTCTTGAATTGGCTCGTGAAACAGCAGGGAATAAGTCGGATTTAGGTTTTTGCATGAGGTTTTTTGTGGAGTTTGGGGGACTTTTAGCTTTGCTTGATCTTTACTATTTGCTGGTATTTTGTATCGGATCTTTTGACGTTTGATGCCGTTTTACTTTTTTTTGAAGCATTACTTGACAAGTTCGAAAGTACTTGGAATACGCCTTTCATTTTCCTGTGTGATTTTTTGAATTTATTGCTCTCCTCACGTGCTACTTTGTGAGTTTCTCCTATTCATATATATATATATATATATATATATATATATATATATATATATATATATATATATATATATGCATATATACAATAATCCTATTATCAGAAAAGTTTAATTTCAATTTTTAATATACATCAGGTCTTTTCAGTGGCAGGCTGCTAAATCCAATATTTTTTTATTTTTTCCATAAGCAAAATCTAACCACTTATTTCCAAATCTCAGAAATGCTGCAGCAAAAATTTGAAAGGACAGCTGCATCGCGTGGCCAGAAACGGAAATTATAAGTTGAGGGCGTCAAAGAAATAGACGGATTAGTGAAGCGCCTAAAACCAGAAGTAAGGGTTTTTGTATATATATATATATATATATATATATATATATATATATATATATATATATATATATATATATATATATATATATATATATATATATATATATATATATATATATATATATATATATATATGCTCTTGCCCATGTGCAAGAGGAGGCTTTATCTGCCATATGGTGATGAGAGCATGCCCGTTGGCGTTGCGGGTGGGGGATTTTATAGTGGCGCCGCTAGAGGCCCATGCCACTCCCCAGAACTCATCTTAGATGCAGTTCAAAAGGATCCTGGGTATAAGAGTGACATGTAAGTGATTTTTTGCCACTTGGCAAAGGACACAAATTTCAATTTGGCACTGGTGGGGTTCGAACTCATGCACAGACAGCAGTCCGACCCCACGCTCACCACCTTATCCACTCGAACACCATCTCCCTATATTAATTTAAGCAATCTACAAATGGGCTAAAGGTCAAGATGGACAGGAGTGTCAAGTGGGTAATTATTGCTTCTGTTATAGGGTCCTTATCAGAAGGCCCTAGAAATTATGTTGCATGCATTTTACAGGTCCATTTCTCCTTATTTGCATTTGTCTTTTATTATATCAAATGAAGGTTGATATTGGTGGTGATGCAGATCTAAAGACAGATCATACATTTTATTATGTTAAGGAAAAAGCTAGAAAATTCTATCATGACTGGTGCATTCAAATGATGATAATGTTGAAAATTCTGGCTTTTATATTTCAGAATTCTTTGACAGAAGCCAATGCTGATGTTATAGGGACACACACCCCTCTTCAGCAACGAGAGATGAGGAAGGCAACGCCAGATCTCCAGCTCTGCCATTTTTAAGTATGCGTGTGTGTGTGACAAAGGCCTCTCACAACTCTCACCACCTACTTATTTCTGCTGCATGCGTGTGTGTGTATGTGTGTGTGTGTGTATCAACAAATATTTTTCCACAATGCTTTACTTTTTGTTGTCCACAGTTCTACAAGTATTGTGGTCTTGTACCTTGGGTCACTCATGTAGTGCTACATATATAATCTACTCATGAATTCATTTTTAGGGTTATAAACAGTTGTGGATAATTTTTTACTCTGGGAAAAATATATTTCATGAATTGTTTATGCAATTTTTCTTTTTATGCTTAATTTGTATTTGAGAGATTGGATTGGGTTTTGCTGTTCAACTAATCCCGTCAATCTTCAGAGAGGTTGAACAAATGATTTTAGTTGACAGCGTTGAGGTATGTTTCCTATTTGGTCTTTTTCTTTTTTGTCTTTATTCTGCAGTTTACAACTAAAAAAAAGAAAAATGGGAGAATCTTTCACTTTTCAGGTTATTTTTCTTTTGGTTCGCACCACCTGCTTTATGTATTGAAAATAATTTCTTTTGAGGTATTTATTTATCAACCAGTTTTTAATAATTTTATAAATACATTATGCAACTTGATAATTTTTTTATAGTTATTTTCTAGGCTTTAGTTTGGTCTATTACACTGAATATATATATATATATATATATATATATATATATATATATATATATATATATATATATATATATATATATTATTTATCTATTTATTGACCATATTCTACTTCCCCAGAATATCAAGGCACCTTCGCCAGTGATAGTTATGGATGAGAAAGTATTCCAACTATATATTAATAGGGAGCCAATTCTCATAAGAAAAAGGGTCAAATTCACCACAGCTTTTGAAACTCTCTTCCATTCATTTTGGGTTTTTGGAATGCTAAAAAATTCCAAGAATCATATCATGATGGGGCAAAAAGGTTAGGTTAGGTTAGGTTAGGTTAGGTTAGGTTAGGCTGAAAGGGTATTTATTTGCCGTCAACTTTGTATTATAACAACTACTGCTTCACCTTTACATATTTCTTTAATGTTTTTTTCTTTTCAATTGAAGATTTTATGTAATCATTAATATTTTTTAGTTGACAATCAAGAATTTACTTTTATTCTTGGTTTTAAAATTGTTTTTTTTTTTAGATTTTATTCTTTGATTTTTTTTCCATACGTAAAGCATATATTTTTCTTGATACAAATAATTAGATTTTTCTTTGTATTTAGTTACTCTGAATATTTTTAATAAATCTGGTAGAAAATTTATATATATTGGTTGTTTCCTTTTACTGTTAAAACCAAAAGACTTAAGAAAGGTAAATGAAAGGGGTAAATTTGGGCTGTATCTTCACAGTATAAAAATAGGGCAAAATGCAGTCTAATTTACCCATATTGGAAAAAGGGTAAATCACGATCTCATTTACCCTTAAAAGGGTAAGTTATTTGGGACACTAAGTTAACCCCCTTCTTACCCTTATTTTACCCCTTTTTTACCGTGTGTACTGACCTTAGGTCGTTCAAAACGAGGTCGCTTTTGGATGTTTCACTTTCTTGGATCCTATTCAACACTTCTGCAACAACGGATTGTGATCCACTCATCTATCTATACATGTATCTATCTATTCATCCCCTCATCCACCAAAATATCTATTTTCTTGCTATTTATCTATTTCTCCTAATAATAAGTTATACATATATTTATACTTCAACCATTCACACACCCAAAATTATCTATTTATTCATCTTTCATTTATTTACCATCTAACTAAATATTTATATATCAATCAATCCATACAATCATACATCTATCTATCCATCCATTTGACCTCTCATATCTTTATCTATCTATATATACTTCTATTTGTCAACACAACTATCGATTTTCTATTTATCCACTCATTCTCGCACACATCTCCATTTATCTACCAGTTTATCCAACCACTCTTCCATCAACCCATCTATCGATTTATTCATCCATTCATTCATTTCCCCACCTATCTATCTATTTATTTATCCATCTAATTTTTTACCCTCTCTATTTATCCTTCGTTCTTTCATCGACTCAACTATCTATTTATCTATCCATCCATTTTTTTTACCCTATCTATTTATCCTTCGTTCTTTCATCGACTCAACTATCTATTTTTCTATCCATCCATTTTTTAACCTATCTATTTATTCTTCGTTCTTTCATCGACTCAACTATCTATTTATCTATCCATCCATTTTTTTACCCTATCTATTTATCCTTCGTTCTTTCATCGACTCAACTATCTATTTATCTATCCGTCCATTTTTTTTACCCAATCTATTTATCCTTCGTTCTTTTATCGACTCAACTATCTATTTATTTGTCTGTTTAATGTTCATCCATCCATCCATTGACCCATTTTTCCATTTAGCTCTCTTTTTGTCAGGGATTCATTTACCTACCAATTCATATATTTATCTATATTTATACATTCACCTAAACTATCTTTTTATCAATCCTATTATTCAATTATCTCTTCACCTACCAATCTCTATGTTATCTCATTATTTATCAAGCCATATATCATGAATACACCTCACAATTTAACATAAATAGATAATTTTAGTTATTTCCACAAACACATCATCTTCCACTATCAGCAATCACACTTTGATAAATTCTGCATTAATAACATTTATTAAAAATGTTAATTATAACTAAGTACCACAGAGCGATGGTAGTTATCGTTTATTTTTAGGTGGTTAATGATGATATTTTGCCAATGAGAGTAAGTTTGTTCATCTGATTGACGGACACTACGGTGAGGCTTTCGATAAACGGTATTTTATCGCATTTATTAACGGGTTTTATCGAGTTTTCGAGACAGTTGTAGTTAACGAGTCTATTACATATTCGTGTGTTAGAAAATGAGAAATTTTGGTTTTAAGGAACTTTGTTTTGTTTACTTTCCAGGGTTCTCTCCCCCCCCCCCCAAGTTGTGTTCTTATATTTTTCGATATTGCTATGATTTAGTAGATTTATTTTTTTTTATTTGTGCTTTGTTGGGTTTGTCGTTCCGTTTTTATTCCTATGGTTTCTTCTTTTTTTTCTGACCATCTTTCTTCTTTTCAATCCTCCATCGGAGACGTTATGACCAAAAGATATAACTACCCGATCCGGGCCTACTCTGTCGCTCTATTGCCTGAATTTGGAAACGAAAATTTGGAAGGAAAATGGAATAAAAACTGGTCCAAAGCTCTTGGGAGAAATAATTTAGCCGACATGAAATCGCAATTAAAACGTAAATTGACCGGAATTGAACACCCCCTTCCCCCCAATATGTCCAGCAATTGTAACTGTGAAGGTAGACCACTTTTAGATAACACTTCGATTGCACATACGATCAAATAATGACCTAAGAGGCACAAAAGTTTTTATTAATCACATACGAGACATCTCTGTTTACTAGTCACCTAATAGGCCTATATTTCTGTCTACTAATAACTTGGGAGGCCTACATTACTGTTTAATAATCATAAAACAGGCCTACCGGTCTGGCCAATAATTAGCTAAAAGCCTAAATGTTTCTAATAATAATCTAAGATGCTTACATGTGTCTACTAATCGCCCAAGACGTCTACATGTCTGTCTACTAATCATATAAGGTCTACAGCTCTATATACGAATCATATAAAAGGCCTACAGCGCTGTCTACAAATCCTATAAGAGGCCTACTGGTAAGTCTATTAGTCTAATACTAATCATCTGAGAAGCCTAAAGCTTTCTACTAATCATTTAAGTGAATAGAGGTCGGTCTACTACTAGCCACATTAAATGGTTTACAGCTCTGTCTACATAATCATTTAAGAAGCCTACATATATCTCTATTAATCATACAAATCACCTTAGACGCATACAAGTATGTCTTCTGATTATTTAAGACTTCTAAAGATGTCTACAAATCAACTAAGGGCCTACATATACTCGTATACCTGCAAATTACACAAAGACCTACAGATATTGCCACTTTCCATCTAAGAGGCCTACAGGTTTGTCTACTAATCTAAAATTTTACAAGTTTGTCTCCTAATTACCCAAGACGCCTACATGTCTGTCTAGTCAGCTGCCTCGACTAGTCATCTAAGAGGCATACTGGATTACTGGTAGGTCTACTAACCATCTAAGATGCCTGTCTGTCTACGAATCAACTAATAGGCCTACTTGTAAGTCTACTAATCAAATAAGAGGCTTTCATATATGTCTATTAATCATCTGTAATGTCTACAGCTCTGTCTGTTGATAAAGTGTATAAAGGTTGGTCTAATAACGACTTAAGTGTTTTACAGGTCTGTCTACATAATAATCTAAAAAACCTACATGTATCTACTAATTATATAAGAGGCCTACATTTTGATCTCCTAATAACCTAAGAGGCATACAGATGTCTACCGATTCTTTAAGAGTCCTACGGATCTGTCTACAAATCAAATAAAGACCACCAGCTTTGTATAGTAATAGGACTATGGGCCGCTACTTCAAAATTAAAATACAGAGGTGTAGGTTGGATGTGAGAAAGTATTTTTTCACCGAAGGGTAGAATGCTGGAATGGTTTACCATAGGAGACAATAAGCAGTTCAAACCTAAATGTTTTCGAGCGCAACTTGGCCTCAACTTTCAACAGGGCTTCATTTCGTATTTAGACAAAACATTAAGAAATGAAGCCTATCGAAAGTTTGGGCGCGTTTTGGGGCGGGGTCACTTTGTATATGGGGTGGGTAAGTTATCATGGTTTTTAAGTTGTATTGCGATATCAATTCGTGTATATATTATATTATTGATAATGTATTGTAGCTGCATGATTTAGCTCTTGACAAACCCTGACGGAGATACC
This sequence comes from Ceratothoa steindachneri, assembly GCA_963969495.1. Taxonomy (NCBI): domain Eukaryota; kingdom Metazoa; phylum Arthropoda; class Malacostraca; order Isopoda; family Cymothoidae; genus Ceratothoa; species Ceratothoa steindachneri. The sequence goes on along the minus strand of OZ018320.1, from coordinate 141,695,279 downwards.
CTTTTGGACACAATCGTGTGGATGCAGTTTATGGAGTGTGTTGTCTCGGATGACCTCTAAGAGGGCGTGGTGCCTTTTTTTATCCGTTGAATTATGTTTTGCATCTTAATAAGACGCCTACAGGTTTCTTTACTAAACAAACAAGATCTTTATACATATGTATGTCTACTAATTATATAAGAGGCCTAAAGGTCTATATACTAATCACCAAGTGTAGAAAGATCTCTTTACTAGTCACCTAAAATGCTTTGAGGCCTCTCTCCTAATCAACTAGGAAGCTTACAGGTCTAATCGTATAAAATGCCTACCCTTTATGGCTACGGATTATTAGAGGGAGCTAACAGTGTCCAAAAATGAACTAAGAGGCCTAGAGCTCTGTTTATTAATTATCTAAGAGGCCTACAGGTCTATCTACTAATTATGAAAAAGGCCAAAATGAATGTGTCTCCCAATCGCTTGAGGCGAACAGACTTGTCTACTGATTATCTAAGAGGCATTAAGATCTGTCTATTAATCACCCACGATGCCTACCGTTTTGTCCAATGATCATCTAAAGGCCTACATAACAATATTAATCACTTAAAAAGCCTGCCGGTCTCTCTCCTAATCACTTAAGAGGCCTACAGGTCTACCTACTAATCACCTAAGTGGCCTGCAGGTCGGAAAACTAATCACCTAACAGCACTACAGGTCTAACTACGAATCTTCTAAGAAGCATATTGATTATCTAAGAGCCATAAAGCTTTGTCTACAAATCTCCTAAAAGACCTAAAAGCCTGTCTACCAATCATCGAAGAGGCCTTAGTGTCTTCCTTCTAATCATCTAAGAGGCTTACTGGTATGTCTCCTGATTATTTATCTAAGATGTCCCAAAGCTGTCTTCAAATCATCTGAGAGGCCCATACGCCTCTCTACCAATAATCTAAGATGCCTACATGTCAGTCTTCTAATCACCTAAAAGGTCTACCTGTCTATCTACAGCTGTGTACTAATCATCTAATAGGCCATGGGGCGTACAATCTGACTACTAATCACCTAAGTTCCATACAGGTCTGTCTCTTAACTATCCCAGAGGCCTACATATCCGTCTACTAATCACCTAAGATGCCCAGAGGGTATCGGTATGGTTCAACAAGCTACGAGGCTCAGGCCTTCATCCAAAAGTCGGGGCCGACGAAGGTCCCAGGCTTGATTTTCACACCGGTGGTCGAACCCCACATGCACCCATATTCCTCCCCTTTTACCCAGCGCTTTCATCCTCCGATCGTACCCTGGCCAGGAGGGTCTTTTTACCTGAGTTCGGACACGCGATCCGATCCCAGGAGCGGGTGGGAGAAACTTGGTACCTACATTCGCGGGTGGCAATAAAGTGGGCGTGGCTGAAACTTGGTTAGGGAAGGAAAGAGTCACAAAAGACGAAATGTGGGGAAAATAATAATAATATAACGAAAAAAGGGAAAATGAAACAGATGATAAGGATACGCATTTTTGAGGTGGGGTAAGACACGTATTTGGAGGTGGGGGCGGAAGGGGGAAAGGAGCACCACAGATTTGCCTATGTCAGTGACTAACCGAACTCAGTGTTGCTTAACAATGCTTACCCGAAAGTGCCGCCGTTGCCGTAAAAATCACTAGAGTCTAAGGAAATTGGTTACATGCAGAAAAAAGAAGAGTGTTCCCCCACGTACGTATGTCCTTAGCGAGGCTTTACAAAAGTGAAAATAACCACCAAATCCACAGTATTCTTATAGCTACATAAGTTCATTCTCGTCTCAAAAGATCAGAAGGTCTGTATTTATATATCATCTGCCATAACTTTTGCCAGAGAAAATCCAAGGATTCCAAAATTGGTCCACGATTACCTACTGGTATAAGCTGCGCGAATGGGTAAAAGTTATTCAAATTTTGATGAATAAAACCAAAGTTACCACAAGATAAGCAATTTACTAGAAAAATATACGTATCCAAAATGACCCGAACAACAGTGGAAACCCTTTAATTTGGATTATGACAATTAAACTATCAGTGGAAATTATTTGTACAAGTTAAAAGTAATTAGTATTTAGTGTGAAACCTTTACTCGTTGATGCTTTGACATCTTGAGCAGTAATGATATTCCATTCATCTTGAAGAATTTCCCAGAGTTAGTGTGGCTCAGGGCACATCGCATGTCTGCTTCAGCATCCAATCTGTTTCTGGCCTTTGATTTGATTACCAGGGGAGTCGAGAAACCACTTTCACAGAGGTAAGTCGATGAGAAAGGAATGAGAACCTTCAGGGCGAATTCGCTGGTTTTAGGGAAAGCGGAAAGCGTCTTCCAAACAGTTTCAATGGGCAAACAATGCCGGTCTCTCTTCAAGAAACTTTAAGCGTCCGGATCATTTGGACAATTCATTTTTTCAAGTAAATTGTTCATATGGTGATAACTTTAGTTTTATTCATCCCAATTTCTATAACCATCATCCATACGTAGTTTATACCTATAGGTTAATGTACACCAATTTTAGAATCTTTGGATTTTATCTGGTAAAAGTTACGAGTAGGAAGATGTTGCGATAGAAATAGAGGCATTGCGATCTTTGTGGATGGTACCGTACATCTATATTTGTGTGTATATGAAGGGTGCCAGAGGTAGTCACAAATTTAAAGCAACCCAGTGCCAAGTCATGAAAATCTCGACCAGAGATATACTTACTCTACTTTTCTACCATTTTTTTCCTTTGATTGTGTATACACTTCCTTATCTATACACGCATGCACCCATTCATTGTATGGATTACTGAAGCTTGACAGATACGTTAAACTGCTGAACAAGTGCTCCGTTTCCTGCGTTTGGTGCGTCGCACCTACGTGTATGTACGTATGCCTAACCTCGCGTGCACATGTCTGGGTAATCATAGGTGTGTGTATAGTTGCATTCCACCGGCATTCCTGCGAAACGGTTAGCGGTGATAGGAAGTGACGAATTGATGTTCCGAGTGAACTACCAGCACATTCTCTCTCATTAAGCGCTCTTCGTTAAAAGGTGAAAGATGAGTTTCCTGTGGAACTCCCCCAGGAAGAAGAACACTTGGCGGATATGGCACGAAGGCTACAAAAGCATTTCTCCCAATACACTCTATCCACCCCTCTCCGGGAAATGGATATTAAATGATTTAACAGAGCTGTTCGGCTTAGTTAGCACCATATCATATTATATATATATATATATATATATATATATATATATATATATATATATATATATATATATATATATATATATAAAATATATATATATATATATATATATATATCGGGGGCCCCCTCCCAAGTTCACATTTTTTAACTAGTCATATCTCAATATGCCGTGGACCTATGTTTTGACGATATTTGAACTAAATTTCCAACAAATCCATGTCCTACAAAAGGATAAAAAATATAAAAATTAATATGTTATACTTTTTCACAGTATAAAACACTCTTGTGGTACTCATTTCTCGCAATGGTCAATCGCCCCCCCCCCAAAAAAAAAAAAATAGAATATTAGTAGGAGTTGTATAGTTGTGGGCAACGTGTAGTAAAATTGCAGAATCTAAAAGTATTCAAAAAGATTCCCACATCAAGTAAACTGATAATGTGAAGAATAAAAGAAAAATAGGGAACAGACGTTTATTTGATAATATTCAGTTGATAGCGTTAAGAAGATGGTATTGAGGGATGAGGAGTTTACACTAGAAATCGCATAAAAATCGTCAACATGACATTGTCTATGGGCGTGGTACAAATAAAAGGGATATTCCAGTGAACAGATTGGATCATAAGATCAAGATTTTCAAAAAAGTTATGTAGATTCTTGGTACGGTAAAACTGACGTTCATTTTATTGAAAACAAAACGTCAAAAGTGAATACCGGAACTTTTATGAACAAAGTTGTTATCAAACCCTGGTCATCTGTATCCAGAAAATGATTTTACTTTTCCATAACATGAGGTACTGTCACATACAAGCAAGGCCACACAGGCATTTCTGATGGATGCAAATTCATTATTAAGAATGGCCTCACAAAAGGCAAACTGTAACCCGATGGATTATTCGGGCTAAGAGTCGCTTAATGAGAAGGTCTATTGTGAGCAGCCTGAAAAGTTTACTCAACTTCAATTAAACAACAATACTGTGATCATGACAAGAAAATGACAAGTGAAGTGCAACGAAACATCTCTGTGTGGAAGAAGAAAGTCAATCCGTTGTTTTTAAACCGAGTTATTCTTTTGATGCACTCCCCCCAAAGTCTAAATGATATAGTTTTTACTTTTTGAGTATTGTGAGACTTGATTTTCGACATAGGCTCCCAGATAGGTCAGATGAAACTACTTACGAAATACGAACTCACCGGACTAGCCCGTTTCCTCTAACGTTACGCTCAACCTAGGCGGAATAAATACCCCTTAAAAATCGCTATCTTTCATTCCGTCAGATCCTCACTCCACTCATTACATCGGTAGATGAGGCAAGAACATATCAAAACGCTTCGAAGATGATCGAATAAGATCGAAAGCTCAGCAATTTTAGTTTGGTTTTTACCAAACACATTCATTTAAAAGAGAGATGAATACAGGACAAGTGATCCACCATCTACAAGATGGAATACAAAAGATAGTTAGAAGAAGAGAAAGTTGCCAAAGGAAATTAATTAAGGCGAAATACACCATGGTCTTCAACAATATATATATATATATATATATATATATATATATATATATATATATATATATATATATATATATATATATGAAGAAAAAGGTCTTACAGAATTATAAATACCTCATATATTTTAATCATTTAACCAGAACCACAAACGAGGAGGGGTGGTGAGGTATCCAAAAGGTTGCCGGACAATCCAAATTACTAAAATAACTGAGCGTTGATTTTTAATTCTTATCCCGGAGTGATATCCCTTCCCCCCCCCCTCCCCACCACCGCAAGTGTGTTGGTGTGTATAAAGAGAAAGTGTTTTGATGGATAAAGAAGGGAACCCCATCAGTTTAACGTCTGTTAAAATGGCTGGACGAGCATTGAATTTTCGGTAAGGTTATGATGGAAGACGAAAGCAATCATTGATGCTTTGGGGAACAATCCATCTTAGAATGTCTGATTAGTACACTTTTCTGCCATAACAACTACACCGAGAATTCGATGCTCGTCCTCCCTTCCATTTCAACAGAGGCTCTACTCTTCAGAACGCACTATCACACAGTTGCAGGAGGTTGTGTGTCTAGAATATGACATTCCAAGAAGCTTTCATTGATTACACTCCACCACTCGAGTTTGCAACTTTATTCCTTCCATTTAGCAAATTTCTCTCTCTCTCTCCCTCAGTTTCTGCAAGGTTGTCTTCTGAGTCTCTTTATGTATAAATATATCCACTTCAGGATTGCTTTTGTCCATATTCTCACGTTTCTTGTGTGTGTTTGTGTCCTTATCAATGTGTTTCTTATAGCCATGTCACGTGTTTGTGCTCTTATCAATGTGTTTCTTATATCCATCGCAAGTGTTTGTGCTATTATCAATGTGTTTCTTATTTCCATCGCACATGTTTTTGTTCTTATCAATATGTTTTTTTTTGTATAGCTCCTGCGCGTTATTTCTATTATGCACTCCTCCCTGTTTCCCTGAGTTTGCTTAAGTTTGCGCGTGCTGTTTGTATTAAGTATCCAAACTTCACTTGTGTATGTTAGAAAACAAAATCTCTTTTCATATATCACACTCCACCCCTCGAACTGAAGCCGTTCTCTCATCACAATGAACAGGAGTTAATGCTCTAATTACAGTAATCAACCTCACCGCTTCTCTCCCCCTTCATTAAACGGTTGATGTTCTCGCCAGTCAAGACAAGGGAATTCGACAATCGCTCCGCCCATTTAATCACTATTTAATCGCTCCCAAACTTCTACTCCCATTTCCCCCCCACACACTTCATCCCTCTTTCGAATACTCTCTTTTCCCGATGAAAAAGGGAGACGTTTTTATGTAACGAGGGCATGATTAGTTTAGATTTTTCATGAACAAAAGCAACAAATCGCAAAAGACACCCCCAAATCGTCTACATTTTCATTCTTATGCATAAAATGTAAGAGGTATTTAGAGTTTAATTTGGGGGCTAAAACGGCAAAATAATATCCTTAGTAATGGCATATCTTCATTTACCAGAGTGCACTCTCTAAACGGGGCGCAACCATCTCGAAGCCAATCTTGGCCTCTTGAATTTCTCTGAATTCCATTAGAGTAAGTTTATTTATCTCATCTGGACAGACCGAGCATTATTCAATCCAGGAAGATGAAATTGCTCCAGAATGATAACAATATTAAAAAAATCAAACCCATTTATAAAAGTAAAACTACCAACTATGAAGTAGACTACACACACACACACACACACACACACACACACACACACACACACACACACACACACACACACACACACACACACACACACACACACACACACACACACACACACACACACGAAAATTAACTCACTTTATGCGAATATAGTAAGCCAGCGGTTTCCAAACTTTTCCAGTACGTGACCCCTTTCAGTAGTACAAAACCTACAATGACCCCCACCTTTATAAGCATTCTGAAAGTGTACTAATTTCCAATACCTCAGATGCATTTTTAAGATTAATCAAAGCATAGAGAGAGAAATAACAACAAACAAAAAATGTGTATTAATGTTTATTAACAAGGATTGATTTAATCGTGTATTTTAATGAGAAGGATGTACTTGCTTTTTTGATACAAGCAAATCAATACGCGGATCTGTGTGGCTCAGGGCACATCGCATGTCTGCTTCAGCATCCAATCTGTTCCTGGCCTTTGATTTGATTACCAGGAGATTTTTTTTTTTTTTTTTTTTTATAGAGCCCATCTGGCAACTACCCACTTGGGCATAAGTCGCCGAAAAACACGACAGCCTAGAATTAGGCTACTTTAAAGTTAAAATATGAAAACTTAACAATCAATATAAATTTGAAAAACTTAACAATCGAAGCAATCTCCGGCAGCGGGGGGAGGTCCCCCTCACCCCGGTGCAGGAGAGTGCAATCTAAAACAAAACAATAACAAAAAAAGGAACCTTAAATAAAGGGGAGAAGGCCGGCCTCCCCCAAAAAGTCAATAAGTCCACCAGTCATGGTGCACGCACTCGTCCCGAGTACAAGGGACAGGCGGTAGCGACCCCGCCCATCCCGGTACCGAGACAGGTATCGTGCGCGAAGATCACCCAGACTGGGACATTCGACAAGAATATGCCGAACAGTCTGGGGGACGACGCAGTCGTTGCAATAGGGCACATGCGAGCGCTCCACCAAGTAACGATGCGTCACACGAGTGTGTCCGATTCGAAGACGACAGAAAGCAACCTGAAGCCGCCGCGGCATTGGGGGATAGGTCCATGGGAACAGTCGCGGCGCAATGGCACGCAACTTTAAGTTCCCCTCGACCGTCTCCCATCTTCTTTGCCAAGCAGTCCGAAGAGCTGCCCGTATTCCTGCCATGTAGTCGGTGTGAGGAAGAGCGAAACGCTGGTCCGGTCGCAGAGTCCTCGCGGACTCTTTGGCGCCCTCATCGGCGCGCTCATTCCCCGCAATTCCTACATGTCCAGGAACCCAGCAGAAGATAATCTCGACATCTGCCCGGCTCGCCAAAACCGTGGCGTCACGGATTTCGCGAACCAGGGGATGCGGAGATTCCAATGCCCCGAGAGCACTCAGGGCGCTTTGTGAGTCGCTATAAATCACAATCCGGTCTCCGAACCGGGCACGTCGCGTAATCTCCCGTACCGAGTGGTGTATTGCCACCAGCTCGGCCGTGAAGACAGACGCAGCGCCTGGTAGAGCCCCGCTGACTTCAAACAGAGGGGATACGGCGTGGAAGCCGACCCCCTCTTGGGACTTGGAGCCATCCGTATACACTGGCACGGTACCAGCGTGACACGATGTGTGCTCCAAAAAGATCGAACGCAATACTCCCGGCGCAGTACAAGCTTTGGGAGCAGAGGCGTGGCGACAAATAGCCAAATGTGGTACCCTCCAGGGTGGCGTCCTGGGCAGAACCAGGGGCGCCACCGGCCCGAGAGCTATATCTACCTCTCGAAGGAGTTTCCTGGCCCTAAACCCAAAGGGCTTAGGGTATGACTGGCGTCTCTCGGCGGCATAGGCACCATCGAGATCAGCTGCGGATGCAGTGAGAGCTGTTGGCGACTGGGGGAGGCGCCGGGCTCGCGCGTACAGGCGAGTGATGCACTGCACGCGGCGCAGAGCGAGTGGCATCTCCCCAGCATCAACCAACAGGCTCTCAATGGGGGAAGTGCGGAAGGCACCGGTCGCAAGGCGAAGGCCGGTGTGGTGGATCGAATCCACCTTCCGCAATAAACGCTCGGCTGCGGATGCATAAAACTCGCATCCGTAGTCGAGCTTCGAGCGAACAAAGGATCGATAAAAAAGTAAGGCGGTAGCCCTATCAGCGCCCCAAGCGCTGAACGTCACGGAACGGAGAATGTCCATGGCGCGGGTACAAGAGACCCTAAGGCTGCGAATGTGAGCCTCCCAGGTGAGGCGTCGGTCGAATACAAGACCAAGGAAACGGTGCGACTCAACCACATCCAGGCGCACCCCATTAAGAAACAAATCTGGGTCGGGGTGAAGCCGTGGATGGCGGCAGAAGTGCACCACTTTAGTCTTGGCCAAAGAAAACCGAAACCTGTGCGCTTCGGCATAGCGAGAGACGCGGTTCAATGCCTGTTGGAGTCGGCGCTCCAGAGTTGGCATCTGGGCCGCGCCAAAAGAGATCGAAAGGTCGTCCACGTAGAGCGTAGCGAGAACATCTTCCGGCAGCACCGAGGTGATGCCGTTGATGCTCAGGGCAAAGAGTGTGACACTGAGGACACTTCCCTGCGGGACACCCTCTTCCTGCTCCTTTGGGCCGGAGAGGGCTCCCCCCACCCGTACGCGGAATCGACGATCTCTCAAAAATTCAGATATAAACATTGGGAGGCGTCCCCTCGCCCCCATCGTGTGGAGAGTCTCCATGATACCGTATCGCCATGCGGTATCATAGGCTTTCTCCAGATCAAAAAACACCGTGGCGTAGTGCTGTCTACGAAGGAAAGCCTCGCAGACGGCATTTTCCAGTCGGAGCAGAGCATCCGACGTGGAGTGGAACTTACGGAAGCCGCAATGTGCAGAAGACAGATGGCCTCCGCTGTCCAGGAAATAGGCTAATCTAACATTTACCAATTTCTCCATCAACTTGCACACGCAAGAGGTTAGAGAGATTGGGCGGAAACCGGTCGGAGTAGAGTGATCTCTCCCCGGCTTGCGAAAGGCGAGCACAGTAGCGATTCGCCAGGAGTCTGGGAGGAGACCTTCCACCCAGATCCTGTTGAACAAATCTAATAGAAAGGCCATGCCTCGCTCACCCAGGTGTCGAAGCATGGCGTACGGGACATCGTCCGGACCATGGGCGGTGTCCGCGCACGAAGCGAGAGCGGAACGCAACTCACTCACAGTAAACTTGTCGTTGAAGGGTTCTCCGCCTCTGGAGGTAAAGTCCAGCCGGCGGCCTTCCGCGACATCACGACGTGCATTGAATGCTGGCGGAGCAGCATCACGGCTAGAGAATGCGGAAAAAGCGGTCGCTAAGGATTCCGCCACGGACGCGGGGTCCGAGATTGCGGTCCCATTCTCCTGGAGAACGGGAGGGGGGTCCTGCGAGAACTTGCCCCGAATCCTTTTGACTCGCTTCCACACCTCAGCTAAAGGGGTCTTCCCGTTAAGTGAAGACACGTATGCCCGCCAAGAAGAGCGGCGGGCGTGCTTCGAAATATACCGGAACCTAGCCCTAGCCCGACGAAATTCAGCGACAGTGAATTCGTTCGGGCGGCGCTTATAGCGCATGTAGGCATAACGCTTCTGTTTGAGGGCCGTCTCACACTCGGCCGACCACCATGGGAGTGGTCGGCGTGCAAAACGGCCAGACGTCCTAGGAATAGTAGTCAGGCCCACGGCGATGAGGTTGCTGGAGAAGAACTCGACGTCCTCATCTACCGACCTAAACTCCTTGACTGAGATAGAGAATTCAGTCATTTCCTGAAATGCAGGCCACCGCGCCCGCGCCAAGCACCACCGAGGTGGTCTCTCAGGCGGCAGTTGCCCTGAAAATGATATTTGAATGGGAAAGTGATCACTACCATGGAGGTCATCGACCACCCCCCAATCAAAATCAGGCTGTGCATCCGAAGAGCACAAAGATAGGTCAAGGCAAGAAAATGAAGCGGTTCTCGGACAGTGATGCGTAAACTCATCCACGTTTAGGACACCCATCTCAAGCTCTTCGATCAGATCGGCAAGGACTTGTCCCCTGGGATTTATGGTGTAATCTCCCCAGAGAGGATGCCTGCCGTTCAGATCTCCAAGCAAGAGATAGGGCCTCGGCAACCGTGCCACGACGCGGCGAAAGTCCCCCGCGTCGAAGTCAGCTGACGGTGGAATGTACGCAGAAATGATAGTATACCTCCTATCCAGGTGCAGCTGCACAGCCACTGCCTGAAAGGAGGTATCTAAAGAGAAAGGAAGAACGGAGACATCATGCCGGGTGTAAACCGCGCATCCCCCAGCCCGGCCGTCCCGCGGTGGTTGGGTCGCAAGACCCTTATACCCCGGGAGGGCAGGCAGGGGGCACGCGCCTAGCATGGTCTCCTGCAAAAAAATAGCTAACGGGGAACGGGATGAGGCGAGCCTCCGCAGCTCCTCCCAGTTGGCCCGGAGTCCACGGCAATTCCATTGAAGGAATATGCCCTCCAGGCCTAGCTCGGAGGAGACGCGGGGGCCCTCCTCGAATTGAAGACCCTCACGGGAATGGCCGTACGCTTCCCGGGGGCAGAACCCAGGGCGCTGTTGGCCGGACAAAGCGCTGAAGGCGCTGTCGCCTTCGAGGACTTATTGGGGGAGGTTGGGCTCGCCATGCGAGTCTTTTCCTCCCTCCGCCTCGAAACTTTAGGCGGGCGTTGCGGCTTCGGAGGCGGGGGGCCCTCTTTTCGAGGAACCACCGTCTCCGAGCCACTCGCTCCACCTCGGGGCGTGGGCAAAGGGGCCGAAGCTCCTTTGTTGCTGTCCTCCTTTCGGGGAACAGCTTTAGGAACCCCGGAAGATGGCCTAGCGACCATCTTCAGGGGTGTTGCCTCCTGTGAGTCTAACGACTCGGTGGAGGCGCGTGGCCGTTTCGCTTTACGCAAAACGGTCACGCTGGGGGAAGAGGGGGGAGCCCTGGTTTTAGCCGGGGCAGGGTATGAACCCTTTTTGCCGCCAGCTTTACCAGGGGAGCGCCCAGGTTGGGTAGAGCCCACAGAAGGGCTCCGAATGGGCGCGGAAACAACCGTGCTCGTTGGCCTGGATGGGCCAGGAGCAGAGGGTGCCTTTCTAACTATTGAGGCATATGACGTCCCAGGCAGAGCCGGGCGCGCCAGGACCAAGTCCTTTGCCTCGCGGAATGAGAGTCGATCCTGGGCCTGAACGGCCAGGATTTCTTTCTCAAGGAGATATGCACCACATTGCTTCGAAGAAGCAGGGTGCGGCTCTCCGCAATTGACACACTTGGCCACACACGATTTGGACTTATCGTGTGCGACCTTGGAGCAATTTACACAGACTTCGGGTGACCCCGATTTTGCACGTCTACATGATCGATTCGTATGGCCGAAGCGGTGGCAGTAATAGCACCGCCGCGGCAGTGGCACGAATGCCTTCACGCGGTAGCGGTACCAACCGGCACGCACCGACTCAGGGAGCTTGTCACAGTCGAACGTGACGAAGAGTGTAGGGGTGGGTCTCGAGGCCCCTCCCTGTTTTCTCATCACACGTTCGACCTTGACCGCCCCATGGTCGGCCAGCTCTAGGGTGATGTCCTCAATGGAGTAGTCAAAGAGTTCCCTCGCATAAACTACTCCTTTCACAAAGTTCATGGTAGAGTGCGGCGTCACACTCACCGGGGTGCCATGAAGTGTCCGAAGAGCACTTATCTTGGCCGCCTCGGCGGGATTCGCCGCATTCGCCAGAAGGCTCCCGTCCGAGAAACGGGTTACCTTCGGCTCTCTACCAATTGCACTAGCTAATCCTCTCCTCTGATGGATCATGTTGCCCTTGGACAACATGGTGCCATCAGTGGAGCGAATAACGAGGAAGCGTTTGAAGCCAGCGGGCTCGAAAACACTAGGTAACCTCTGAATCAGGGGCCCCGATGTCATCGAGGCTCCGCCCTGTGCATTCTTGGTCTTAGTCGTAGTCATGGGCTCCGCACACGAGGGGGTAGAGGGGCCGGATGTGCCGATCTTGGCTTGGTCGCCTACCAAAGTGGCAGCAGACCCATCCGTCCCCGCAGCCCCCGCGGATGGAGAGGAGCCCCGAGTCTTCTTCGTCTTTTGAGTCTTTTTAGTCTTTTTCTTTTTAGGAGAGGAGGGCGGGGAATGAACCCGCTTTTCACCTCCGCCGGCAGAAGTCCCCAGGCCAGATGGACCAGCCTCAGCCAGGTCCCTCTCCGAAATGGAGAAGGTCCTGGTTGTCGTAGGGGCACCTGTCGGAGGAGATCCCTCCCCTCCTTCTACTGCCTCGGAGCCCTCAGCCATTTGAGGAGGACCTTGCATAGGGGCGGATTCGGGTTCGGTGCTTGGCGCCGAGCCCGAATTCCCCCCCATGGAAGGCCCTACCGTCTGGGGCTGGGTCTCCTCAAGGACCATGTCTATCACAGGAGGGGCCTCCAGTTGGCCATCCCCTCCCAGGACATCGCAGGTCCCCTTGGCAGTATTGTCACTAGTCAGGTGGTGTGGGGAGGCACAGGCCTTGACCCCAGCAAGGTTCAAAATTCTTGCCAGCAGGTCTTTTGAGGGAAGCGACCGAAGGGGCCTGGCTTCCCTCTCCCCCCTAAGGGGGTTTGCCCTACCGAGCCGCTTGCACGAGGGGCGGTCGGCAATGGGCTGCCTGCTGGCTTTCTTGGCAGTCCCCTTAGAAAGCAAAGGAGGGACTGCCGCTGGAGATAGGGAGGTGCCCGAAAGCACCTCCAGAGAAGGGGGTGAGGGGGAGTCCCCTACACCCGTAGGCGTAGGAGAGGAGTAAGCCTCCTCTCCGGTTAAAGAATTATGGAGGGTCCCTTGCGCAAGCACAAGGGGGGGGACCTCCATTTTCTCGGTGGAGCTGCCCGAGGGCGGCTCCGTAGATGTTTTTGGGGAAGTTGGGGGTTGGGGTTTTTGTTTTTTTTCATACATGGGCATGGTGACCCTCTTTTGATTACAGGACGCAATAGCTCATCACCTCTCGCAGTTGCTCGCACTGCGAGAGGTGCTTACAAGCCCGGCAGAGCCAGGCGCCGCCATTCGGGACCACCCCTCCCGCCTGGTGGCCTGGCAGTCCTTCGGCATGGCGGCTCCACCTTGGACACGGCGTAAAAAATATAGGTTGTGAAGAGGAGAGGAAAAGGGATGTGAGGAAGATGTGGGTGGGGATGAAGCAGGTTGTTAAAAAAACCCCATCCCGAACCGGAGCTGAGGGGTTAGGGAACAATGTCCCCCCCCCCCCTCAGCCCCGATCCGGGGTGGTTGGCTTGAGAAGAAGGTCAGCATTCTACCCTGTGAAATTAGAGGCTGACCAGAGAAAGTTGTGGGAGAGGTTGTATGAAAAGCGACTAGGTAGGGGAGAAATCGGGCTATCTGAAGGAAGGAAGAGAGGCTAAGCTGGGGCCGGACGGAGCGCTGGATCCCGTCAGCACGGCGGCCAGGATGGCAAATCGCCGCGCCCCTTACGGGGGATTACCAGGAGAGTCGAGAAACCACTTTCACAGAGGAAGTCGATGAGAAAAGAATGAGAACCTTCAGGGCGAATTCACTGGTTTGGGGGAAAGCGGAAAGCATGTTGGCCTAACAATTAGAGCTGCTGAACTATTGTTGTTCCTGGAACTCCTCTTTGGCTGCGGTATTGTTGATGGGATCCAAGAATTCCTCTTGTATGTCATCAAGAAGATCGACCACAGTGCATCGAAAAGGATTGCGGGCAAGTTTCGGCGGTACATTTTCATTTGCATCAGTCTCATGAAAATAGTGTCCAAACTTAACTTAGAGGTTTGACAAGTGTTCCTTGATCTCTTGTTGCAGCTCCTCTGCAAGTGGTTCTCCAGCAACGACCTCAGTCAGACGTTGCAAGGGAGCTACATTTTCCCTCTCGACTTTCCTCTCCCATTTTTTTTTTTTTAAGAGCTCATCTGCTGACTGACTACTTGGGTATTAGTCGCCGTATTAAACATTTGCCTAAAATTAGGCATATCTAAAAGAGGATGCTAAAAAAAACAAAAACAAAGAAAAAAGGTAATAAGCAGGAACAAAGCTCCGGCGTCGGGGAGAGGTAACGTGCGCGAAGATCACCCAGACTGGGAGATTCGAAAAGAATGTGCCGAACATTCTGGGGACGACGCAGTCATCACAATAAAGCGCAGGCGAGCGCTCCATCAAATGGCGATGCGTCACGCGAGTGTGCCCGATTCGAAGACGACAGAAAGCGACCTGAAGCCGTCGCGGCATTGGGGGATAGGTCCATGAGAACAGTCGCGGTGCAATGGCACGCAACTTAAGTTCCCCTGGACCGACTCCCATCTTCTTTCCCAAGCATGTAGTCTGTGTGTGGAAGAGCGAAACGCTGGTCTGGTCGCCCGGTCCTCGCGGACTCTTTGGCGCCCTCGTCGGCGCGCTCATTCCTCGCAATTCCTAAATGTCCAGGAACCCAGCAAAAGATAATCTCGACATCCACCCTGCTCACGAAAACCGTGGCATCACGGATATCGTGAACCAGAGAGTGCGGAGATTTCAATGCCGTGAAAGCACTCAGGGCGCTTTGTGTGTCGCTATAAATAACGATACAATTTTCTAACCAGGCACGTCACGTAATCTCCCGTAACGAGTGGTGTATTGTCACCAACTCAGCCGTGAAGACAAACGCAGCGCCTGGCCGAGAATCGCTGACTTCAAACAGAGGGAATACGGCGTGGAAACCGACTCCTTCTTCGGACTTGGAGCCATCCGTATACACTGGCACGGTTCCAGCGTGACACGAAGTGTGCTCCTAAAAGGCCGAACGCAATACTCCCGGCGGTGTACAAGCTTTGAGAGCAGTGGCGTGGTAACAAATAATCAACGGTGGTACCCTCTAGGGTGGCGTTCTGGGCAGAACCAGGGCGCCACCATCCCGAGAGCTATATCTACCTCTCGAAGGAGTTTTCTAGCCCTAAACCCAAAGAGCTTAGGGTATGACTAGCGTCTCTCGGTGGCATAGGCACCGTCGAGATCAGCTGCGGATGCTTTGAGAGCCGTTGGCGAAAAAGGGAGACGCTGCGCTTGTGCGTACAGGTGAGTAATGCACTGTGCACGGCACATAGATAATGGCATCTGTCCAGCATCGACAAGCAGGCTTCCAATAGGGGAAGTGCGGAAGGCACCGGTCGCCAAGCGAAGGCCGGTGTGGTGGATCAAGTCCACCTTCCAGGTCCATAAAACTCATCCGTAGTCGAGCGTCGAACGGACAAAGGATCGATAAAAAAAGTAAGGCAGTAGCCCTATCAGCGCCCCATAGCGGGTACAAAAGACCCTAAGGCTGCGAATATGAGCCTCCCAGGAGAGGAATCGGTCAAATACAAGACCAAGGAAACGTTGCGATTCAACCAGTTCCAGGAGCACCCCATTAGGAAACAAGTCTGGGTTGGGGTGGAGCCATGGATGGTGGCAGAAGTGTACCACCTTTGTCTTTGCCAAAGAAAACCGAAACCTCTGCGCTTCTGCATAGCGAGAGACGCAGTTCAATGCCTGTTGGAGTCGATGCTCCAGAGTTGGCATCTGGGCAGCGCTAAAAGAGATTGAAAGGTCGTCCACGTAGAGCGGGGCCAGGAAATCTGGCAGCACCGATCTAATGCCGTTGATGCTCAAGGCAAAGAGTGTTACGTTAAGGACACTTCTCTTCAGGACACTCTCTTTCTGCTCCATTAGGCTGGAGAGGGCTCCCCCCACCCGTACACGGAATCGACGATCTCGCAAAAATTCAGATATAAAGACCGGGAGGCGTCCCCTTCCCCCATCGTGTAGAGAGTCTCCATAATACCGTATCACCATGCGGTATCATAGGCCTTCTTCAGATAGAAAAACACCGTGACGAAGTGCTGTCTACAAAGGAAGGCCTTGCAGACAGATTAAACCTGTCGAAGCAGAGCATCCGACGTGGAATGGAACTTGCGGCAGCCGCACTGCTTTCCAGAAAAAAGGCTAATCTAAAATTTACCAAGTTCTCCATTAACTTGCACACGCAGGAGGATAGAGAAATTGGGCGGAAACCGTCCAGGGTAGAATGATCTCTCCTTGGTTTGAGAAAAGCTAGCACAGTAGCGATTCACCAGGAATCTGGGAGGTTACCCTCTACCAATATCCCGTTGAACAAATCTAAGAGAAAGGCCATGCCTTGTTCACCCAGGTGTTGAAGCATGGCGTACGAGACATCGTCCGGACCATGGACGGTGTCCACGCACGGAGCGAAAGCGGAGCGCAACTCGCTCCCAGTAAACCTGTCATTGAAGGGTTCTCCGCCTCTGGAGGTAAAGTCCAGCCGGCAACCTTCCGCGACATCAAGACGTGCATTGAATGCTGGCGAGGCAGCATCCCAGCTAGAGAATGCGGCAAAAGCGGTCGCGAAGGATTCCGCCACGGACGCGGGGTCCGAGATTGCGTCCCATTCTCCTGGAGAACGGCAGGGAGGTCATGTGAGAACTTGCCCCGAATCCTTTTGACTCTCTTCCTTACCTCTGCTAGAGGGATCTTCCCGTTAAGTGAATACACGTATGTCCGCCAAGAAGAGCGGCTGGCGTGCTACGAAAAATATACCTGAACCTAGCCCTAGCCCGACGAAGTTCACCGACAGGGAAATCGTTCGGGCGGCGCTTATAGCCCATGTAAGCCTAACGCTTATGTTTAAGGGCCGTCTCACACGCGATTGACCACCAAGGGAGTGGTCTGCGTGCAAAACGGCCAGACGTTTTGGGAATAGTAGTCAGGCCCGCGGCTATGAGGTTGCCGGAGAAGAACTCAACGGCCTCATCAACCGACCTAAACTCCTTGACTGAGATAGAGAATTCAGTGATTTCCTGAAATGCGGGCCGCCGCGCCCTCGCCAAGCACCACCGAGGTGGGCTCTCTGGCGGTAGTCTCCCCAGAGAGGATGTCTGCCATTCAGGTCTCCAAGCAAGAGAAAGGGCCTCGGCAACCGTGCTACGACGCGGCGGAAGTCCTCCTGAATCAAAGTCAGCTGACGGTGGAATGTACGCAGAAATAGCAGTATACGTCTTATCCAGGTGAAGCTGCATAGCCACTGCCTTAAAGGAGGTATCTAAAGTGAAAAGAAGAACGGAGGTATCATGCCGGGTGTAAATCACGCATCCCCCAGCCCGGCCCCCACCTCTTGGTGGTGAGGTCGCAAAAACCCTTATACCCCGGGACGGTGGGCAAGGGCCACGCGCCCATCATGGTCTCCTGCAGAAAAATAGCTAACGGGAAACGAGACGAGACGAGCCTCCGCAGCTCCTCATAGTTGGCCCGGAGTCCGCGTCAATTCCTTTGGATGAATATGCCCTCCGGGCCGAGCTCAGAGGAGATGCGGGGGCCCTCTTCAAAGAGAAGCCCCTTACGGGAATGGCCGTACGCTTTTCGGATGCATAACCCCGGTCGCAGTTGGCTGGGAAAAACGCTAAAGGCGCTGTCGCCTTCGAGGACTTATTGGGGGAGGTTGGGATCGCCATGCGAGTCTTTTTCTTCCTCCCCCTCGAAACCTTAGGCGGGCGTTGCGGCTTCGGAGGCGAGGGGCCCTCTTTTCGAGGATCCACCGCCTCCGAGTCACCCAGCCCACCACTAGGCGTAGGTGAAGGAGCCGAAGTTCCTTTTTGCTGTCATCCTTTCGGGGGGCAGTCTTAGGAACCCCGGAAGATGGCTATTGACTAACTTCAGGGGCGTTGGCTCCTGTGAGTCTAACGACTTGGTGGTGAACCCTCTTTGCCGCCAGCTTTAACAGGGAAGCACCCGGGTTGAGTAGAGCCCGCAAAAGGGCTCCCAATGGGCGCGGAAACAACCGTGCTCGTTGGCCTGGATGGGCTAGGAGCAGAGGGTGCCTTTCTAACTATTGAGGCATATGACGTCCCAGGCAAAGCCGGGCGCACCAGGACCAAGTTCTTAGCCTCACGGAATGAAAGTCGATCCTGGGCCTGAACGGCCAGGATTTCTTTCTCAAGGAGATATGCACCACATTGCTTCGAAGAAGTGGGGTGCGGCTCTCCGCAATTGCCACACTTGGCCACACATGATTTAGACATATCGTGTGCGGCCTTGAATCAATTTGCACAGACTTCGGGTGACCCCAACCCTGCACGTCTACAAGAACTATTCGTATGGCCGAAGCGGTGACAGTAATAGCACCTCCGCGGCAGTGGCACGAATGCCTTCACGCAGTAGCGGTACCAACCGGCACGCACAGACTCAGGGAGCTTGTCACAGTCAAACGTGATGAAGATTGTAGCGGTGGGTTTCGAGGCCCCTCCCTGTTTTTTCATCACACGTTCGACCTTGACGGCCACATGGTCGGCCAGCTCTAAGGTGATGTCCTCTATGGAGTAGTCAACGAGTTTCCCCCGCATAAGCTACTCTTTTCACAAAGTTCATGGTAGAGTGCGGCGTCACACTCACCGGGGTGCCATCAAGTGTCTGAAGAGCACTTATCTTGGCCGCCTGGGAGGGATCCGCCGCATTCGCCAGAACGCTTCCGTCCGAGAAACGGGTCACCTTCGGCTCTCTACCAATTATACCAGCTAAAGCTCTCTTCTGATGGATCATGTTGCCCTTGGCCAACATACTTCTATCAGTTGTTCGAATAACTAAGAAGCGTTTGAAGCCAGCTGGCTCGAAAACGCCAGGCAATTGTTGAATGAGGGGCCCCAACGTAATCGAGGCTCCGCTCTGCGCACACTTTTGATCTTATTTTGGGATTCCCCACCCAGCCGAGCACTGGGGCCGGACGTGTCGATCTTGGCTTGGTCGCGTTCAAGGATGTTAGCGGCCTCGTCCGTCTCCGTGGCCCCCGTGGAGGGAGAAGAGCCGCGAGTCTTTTTTTTATTAGTCCTTTTCTTTTTAGGACAGTAGGGCGGGGAATGGACCCGCTTCTCCCCTTCCCCAGCAGGAGCCGCCAGGCCAGATGGGCTTGCCCCCTTACGGTCCTTTGCCGAGATGGTGAAGGTCCCAGCAGTCCTGGGGGCACCAGCCGGAGAAGAAGATCCCTCTACTCCTTGTGATGTCTTAGCAGCCCGACCCTTCTGGCGAGGGCCCCGCACAGGAGCAGAATCGGGCTCGGTGTTTGATGCCGAGCCCTAATCTGAACCCTAATCTGAGCATGTCTATCTCAGGGAGGGGGCTCCATTTGGCCATCTCCCCATGACATCACAGGTCATGTCAGTTTTGTCCTTGTTCTTTGGGAAAGGGGGGGGCATAGGCCTTCACCCCCGCTAGATCTAATATTTGGGCCAGCAGGTCTTTAGAGCAAAGCGGTCGATGGGGCCTTAATTTCCTGTCCCCCGTAGGGGGGTTTGCCCTACCAGGCCGCTTCAACGGGAAGCGGCCGGTTATATGCTGCCTGCTGGCTCTCCTGCCAGTCCCCTGTGAAAACAAAGGCAGGACTGCCAGATTTGAGATGGAGTCACGTGGTGACTCCAAGGAAGGGGGTGAGCAGGAGCCCCCTCTACCCTTAGGCACTGGAGAGGAGTAAGCCTCCTCTCCGGTTGAAGAGTTATAGAGGGTCCCCTGGGAAACCACAGGGGGACCTCCATTTTTTCTGTGGAGCTGCCTGAGGGCGGCTCCGTTGTTCTTAAAGGGGAAATGGGGAGAGATTTGGTTTTTTCTAAGTTTTCATCCATGGGCATGGTGACCCTTTTTTGTACGGGATGCAAACGCTAATCGCCCCCCGCAGTGGCCCGCTCTGTGAACGGTGAGTACAGGCCTGGCAGAGCCAGGTGCCGCCATTTTGGACTACCCTTTCCGCATGGTGGCCTGGCAGTCCCTCAGCATTGCGGCTCCACCTTGGACGCGGCGTAAAATTGATAGAGTGTGAAGAGAGAAGGAAAAAGGGTGTGAGGAAGGTATGGGTGGGGATGAAGCAGGTTGTTAAAAACTAACCACTCCAAACCGGAGCTCAGGGGCTAGGGAACATTGTCCCCTACCCCCTCAGTCCCGATCCGGGATAGTTGGCTAAGAAGAAGGTCAGCATCTACCTTGTGAAATTAGAGGCTGACCAGAGAAAGTTGTGGGAGAGGTTGTATGAAAAGCGAGGAAGCAGGGGTGAAACACAAGTGTTCTGAAGTAAGGAGAAGAGGCTAAGCTGGGGTCAGACGGGGTGCTAAGTCCCGTCAGCACGGCGGTCAGGATGGTAAATCGCCGCGCCCCTTACGGGGTTCCTCTCCCAAAGAGCTAGCTTGCCCAGGAAAGCCTTGATGGCATCGGTGTGCATTATGATGGTGGTATCTGGGTCCTGTAGTTGCCGGTTGAGTCCGTTCAAAGGTCGACCATATCTGCCAAGTAGGCAAGACTATACTTAAATGGCTCTCGAATGTCAAAAAATAGACACAAATAGATCCATCTGGCACACTAATATGGCAAAGAGGCAAAGTAAAAAAGAGATACTCCTCTCACACAAAGAGTATAATAGGTCACAAAAGAGATCTTTATAGCAAAATAATTTAAAGAATATCGGTCACAAGAATACCACAATGAGTAAAGGTCATCAGAAAGATTATTGTTATACACCAATATAAAGAATCTCAGTCACAAAACAAATCGTTGTGACACACCAAGATAACAATGACTAGATGCCTAAAAACAGATCATTGTGGCACACCAATATGGCGAAGAATAAGGGTAACAAAACTGATACATTTGGTAGACTAATATGTCCTAGAGTACAAGCCAGCAATCACATCAATATAACAAAGAAAAAGATACCATAAAGCATATCCTTGTGGCACATCAATATTAGAAAGAATAGAGGTTACAAAACCGATCCGGGCACACAACAATATAACAAAGAGTAGAGATCACAAACAGATATTTGTGTCTACTCTACCCCCACCCTACAAATAAAAAAGTGTAGACGTTTAAAAACAGATCCCTCTCACACCCTTATGGAAAATAGTAAAGTTCGCAAAACAGATACTTGTGTTAAACCAATATAAATAGGAGTCCAGGACACAAAACGCTAATATAACAAGCGGTATATGACGGAAAGCAGATCCTTGTGTTACAAATATAGCAAAGAATATCGGTCTATACACAGATCCTTATGTCACACCAATATGACAAAGACAAAAAGCCGCAATGCAGATACTTGTTATACTAATATAACAAAAAGTAGATGTTACAAATCACACTCATCAAAAAGGAGAAATCTCAAAGGGATGTTGTTGACACAGCGATATAACAAAGAATAGAAGTTATATAGCAAATCCTCTTTGCACACAAATATAACAATTAGTAGATGTCACAAAATAGATCCTTGTGTCACACCAATATAACAAAGAATAGTTGTCACAATACAGATCCTTGTGACAAACCCTAATGGCAAGCAGTATAGATCAGAACACAGATTTTTGTAATGCACCTATATGACAAATAGTATCGTTCACTAAAGAGATCCTTGTGGAACACGAAAATAAAAAGAGCAGATGTCACAAATTTGAACCTCGTGGCACACCAATAGGGCAAAAGGTAAAAGTCTTAAAAGGGATACTTCTGCACACCATATAACAAAGAGTGTAAGTTAGAAAAGAGATCCCTATAAGCACAATAATATAAAGAAGTAAAAAAACATATCATATTGGCACACTAATATAACAAGAGTAAAGGCTACAAATAGCTCATTTTGGCCCACCAAATAAAAAAAGAGTATCGGTAGTAAATCATATCCTTGTATACAGCAATGTGGCAAAGAATAAATGTTGCAAAACAGAAACTGCTGTCACACTAATATAAAAACAACAGATGTCACAAATCTTACCATTATGATGAAGAGCACAGGTTACAACATATATCATTGTGAAATACTATATTCCAAAGAGTAGAGACACAAATTAGATCATTAGTAGCAAACCAAAATAATTTAGTTTAGATCACAAATCAAACCAACATAACAAAGAGTAGATGGCACAGAGTAGTTATTTGTGGAATCAATATAGCAAAGACTAAAGGTCACAAAAAATATATGTAATAATAATTATGTCAAATGTTATAGGTGACAAATCACACAATATACCAAATAATAGAGGTAACAAGGCAGATCATTGTGGCATACCAATTTAACAAAGAGCAGGCGTCACAAAACAGATTCCTGTGGCAGAGCAATATTTCAAAGAATAGATGCCACAATACAAATCCTTGTTGCCCATTAAGGTAACAATGAGTGGTCGTTACAATAAGATCCTTGTGTATTCTAATGTAGCAAAAACTAACGGTCACTAGACAGAAAGCTGTTATAAGACTAACAAATAATAGAGGTCAAAAAACTTATCAATGTGGCATACCAATATAAAGTTTATCGTATGCAAAAAAAATCCATGTTGCCCACAAATATAACAAAGAATATGTCTCAAAACAGAGTCATGTGACATACCAATATGGCGAAGACTAAAGGTCATCATTCGCATCAAAATAACAAAGAATAGAGGTCATAAACAGATGAATGCGGTACACAATGTAAGAGAGATTAGAAGTTATAACACAGATCTTGGAGTACACCTATATAACAAAAAACAGAGCTCATAATACAGATCATTCTTGATCATCAAGGTAACAAAGTGTAGACGTCTCAATAAAAGTCCATGTCGCACACTAATATGACAAAGATTAACGGCCACAAAACAAACAGTTCTGTCACACTATTATAACGGCCACAAAGAAAACCATTATGGCACGCAAATATAAAGAATAGGGTCCCAAAACACATCCTTGTGGCACACCAATATAATAAAAAGTAGAGGACAAAAACATCTCTTCCACCAGTTAACAGAGTCGAGGTGACAAGATACCCTTAGAGATGACTAATGTAACAAAGATGACGTCTCAAAACAGATCCGTGTGGCACACAAAATTATGGCAAAGAGAAAAGGTCACAAATCACATCAATAAAATTAAGAGTAGAGGTCACAAAACAGATCTTTACATCACACTAATAAAAATAATATCAGTCACAAACGTGATGCCATGGCACAATAATATAACAAAGAGTAGAGGTCACCTAATATCCTTGTGTCCACCTATGCATCGAATAGAAAAAGTCACAAAAAGGTCCTTGTGATACATTAATATTGTAATGACTAAAGGTCGCAAAACAGATGCTTGTATCACACCAATATAACTAAACTAGAAGTTACAATTCATACCAATTTAACATATCCTTCTGGCACACCAATACAACCCCGCAAGCGAGCACCCTGTGTAGCCTATTACACTTGATAACCGGAGAAGCTGTATATCCTTCCGGCCTGAGTGCAAATTATATTGAAGCCGTCTGCCACTCGGTTAGCATGAACTCTTTAATGGGACCTAAGGAAGTTGGTAGGCTTCTCACTCGCTCCCTTTCAGGGCTACTTTATCTTTATTTATTATTATTGGTATTATTACGACTATTCTCTCAACCTTTTGTGTACCCACGGTTTGTACTAAGAGGAACTGTTCTCACATGGACAGAGTTCGGGCCGATAAACATAGTGCTTGAGTGGACTGCATACCATCCTGGGTTCACCTAGCTCTGGGGTATGATTATAATAGGAAATCACCAACCATACTCGTTAGTGGTTCCATCTCTCTCTAATTCTCTTTTTGTACATATGGGCCTACTTTCTCTTCTAAACTTATTTTTCTATCCACACAGATTCAGGCTGCATATAAGGTGGCTACGTCGGTAACATCCTTTATGGTCAAAGCTCGAGGACAATTTCATCTGAATGACGGGCCGGAGTGGCAAGGTCGATCTTAGCTCGTCCCCGTGGGCCAAGTATGTGTAAATAATCACATGCTGTAATTTTCTGATCGTATGGAGACTTTTCTCTTAACTCTCCAAGGCATTGGGAGGTCATAGTATAAACTCTTAATTCCTTTTTTCCCTCCACTTTTACTATCTTCGTGCAGCAAAGGGCATCACCACTGCCATCTTTGCAGCCGCCCTCGAGTAGCTCCACCTCAGTAAAGGAGGTGCCCCACTGCGCTTTCTCAGGGCCCCTACAACCTACTTCTAGATGAGAGAAAGTTTACTCCTGTCATATGCCTACGGGTGAGTTGGCTTACCCTTCACCCCCTTCTTTGGAGTCGCCCATGGATGTCTCTTTTTGCACAAGCGGCGCCCTCCCCCTTTCTTTTCACAAGGGACTGCCCCCAAAACAGGCAATCGGGTAAAAATCAACCGATATTGGGGGATAGGCGCGATAGAGAAAACCCCTTGAGAAGGGGCTAGGGATGTCTAGACACATCATCCCGTCACTCCGTGCCCCCGTCAGTCATGCAATCCTGCATTATGAGTATACGGTCAGCGTGGGTGCGTTCCCCCATCCTATCGCTCTTTTCCGACGGAGGTCGGCTCCCCTGTCAAAAAGACTGAAGACAGCAAGAATGAAGAGTCCTTGATTGGGATCCGTGATACTTTCGGGGGATGGAGCACACAGGTAGCCCCTCCTGAGCTGGATATGGTTCTGAAGGTAACCCCGCACCAGATCGCATGATCTTCCATGGAGGAAAATCCAGGCTCGGTGCCAGGTGGCGAACTGAATCCGCCCCTGTGCAAGCTTATCTTAGGCAGCCCGGCCCCTGATGACACAAAAGGAGGAGAATCTTCATCCCTCGACTGGTGCCCCTTTAACAGCAAAGCCCTTCTCCGTATCATCGGAGAAAGATCTTATTACCATTAGTCTGTTTAATTGTTGTGCCATAAGGATTTATTTTGAGACATATAATCTTTGAATTTTGATTTTCCACAAAGATGTTTTATGAGCTTCACTCTTTGTTATAATGGTGTTGCGTTTGAAAGATTTGTTTTCCGAGCGAAATCCTTCGTTATATTGGTTGCATAACGATATGTTTTGCGACATTTACTCATTGTTATATTATTGGGTTTTGCAATCTCTACTCTGTTATATTAGTCTGCCATATTGGTGTGCCATAGGAATCTGTTTTGAGACTTTACGCTTTTGGAGAGGAAGGGGGAGGGGGGCGCACTAAAATCTGGCTGTGACTTCTATTCTTTTTTATATTGGTATTCTATAAGAATATATTTGTGTGACCTCGTAAGGGGGGTACTTTGTGTTGCCTGTTCCACTTGGGTACCTGGAGTAGCAGCGCGCACTCCTTGCCCGATGGCAAATATGGAAGGCCCCGATCACTGCGTTGACATGAGCCGTTTGATCGGATCTGGGGAAACTGGTGAGTTTCCTCCTGATCCCTATCAGCAGCCTTTTATCTACGACTGCACCTTCAATCCTTTATCTACCCGCAGGAACGGTGATGGTGCAGCCGAAGCCACCGCCTCTGATACAACAGAAACCTAGAGGACAACTATGTTATTCCCTGGTCTGAATGCCTGTAGGAACGAAGGGGTGGGGTACCCTGTGTATAATGTTACACCCGATTTACAGAGGAATTGCATGTTTTCACGGCAAGAATCTAAATGGGAAAGACCTCGCACTGGGTGGCCTTAAAGTCTCTGGGGAGGCCTGGGTGGGCTGGTTCCTTTCTACACTCGTCCCTCCGCCCATTTGTAAGATCTTACTGAAGCGGTACATGCCCTCGAGGATTCACGAGGAGAGGAAGTTCCCCTTTACCAGGTCACATTCGACTGTGACAGGGTTTCTGAGTCAGTGCGTGCCGGTTGGTAACGCTACCGCGTCATGGCATTCGTGCCACTGCCGCGGATGTGCTACTAGTACCACCACCTCAGCAACACTAATCCCTTAAATATTGGGATCAATTTTGACCACACGGGTACACTGGTATGTAATAATGAGGAACAAAACATCGTCCCTAACAAAGATACACGGGCATGCTATTTGTAACGTCTGGAAGCCATCCAACAAATACAAGAATATGAAATTAGGTAGAATATAGGATAATAAAGGAATTAAAATACGTCTTGTGAGTTATATTTTGCTAATATTAACATTTTGACCGCCTGAAGGCTGCGCCTAAACCTTTTTCTGTCGCAATAAATCTTGGCCAGATCTAAAATTTGCCACTTGTAGGGTATAGTGACAACATTTGTGGTTTATCTTCAGTGGAAAGGTTGTAGCTTTTGGCATCGAAGTAATGGCAGGGAGGTTAAGGCGATTAATTCGATTATTTTATGGGCGGGGGAAGGGGGGCCAATGTTGAGGGGGTTAACTCAATAAATTGGGTAATTTTTTTTTATCTACACGACTGAAGTGAATTCGAAGAAGAGAGAGAGAGTCGTTAATATATGAGTAGATAAATATAATAAAGAGTAGATAGTTATAATCGAAAATAGATAAGTAAAATAAAGAAAAGATAAATAGATTAGTGAATATCTATGTAAAAATTGGGAGTAAATACTAAAGGCGGACGTAGATATTTAGGAAAAAAGTAGATTATCAGAATTGTAGATAGGTAGAATATTGGAGGCGAGAAGTAGTATAAGCAGAAGATAAGTAAGATAGTAGACAACTAGTATTGTAAATAGAAAAAATAAAGTAAGGAATGGATTAGTGAGTAGATAGGTAGAAATAAGAGTAGATTATTAGACAATGGGGTAAATAACGCATAAAAAGGAGCTAACCAACGTGGGCCTCTCTCCCTCCCTCGCAGCACCGAATTTTAAAAGAACATAAAATTGTAATTTCAGTTTGTTGAAAAATGCGTGGTAAGCAAAACCAGCACTCCTGAGTGGTAATAGAGAACAGGATGGCAGGGGCACGCAGCTCTCTTGCATGAGACGTAACAAAGGCAGCTCTTTTTCGAAGGTATATTTTAGGAAACTGTCAAAATTACTACAACGGCAAATTACCACCATATATGGTGGCAAATCCCATCGTGTTTAGGATTACCACAACAAAACCCAACTTTAAACCCTATCTGATCCCATAGAGTGAAGGAGGGGAGCCCCCCTATGGGAAGTGTCCCTATGATGGCAAATGAGTTGGTACAGGAAATTCGGAAATTGAGAAATTCCCGAAATTAAGACTGCCATTTTCTTTCAGATGACCCCCACAAGATAGGGTAGCACGAGCAATCCGACTGAAGCTGACATAGAAATGATTGCGTGCCCTCCTAACCTCAACAGCCCACATGCCTTCCCTTCAGGTCCCGATGTCTGGTGGATTATCTGGATCTAGAAATATTTCACATATTTTCATTTGCTCCATCTTCACTACTTTCTTTACATCTCTCTCTCTCTCTCTCTCTCTCTCTCTCTCTCTCTCTCTCTTTCTTTGCAAATATTGTGAAGATGCACACGTTGGTTTTCGTTTTAAATAAAAAAACCCGTCAACAAGGTAAGGGGGTAAGAAGAAACTCTAAGGATTTCACTAGTCTGAATCCGAAATTAAGGGCAACTCAGTAAATTACCAAAATTAAAGACGACTAGTTAAATTGCCCAATTTAAAGCAAATCAGTTAAATTGTCAATTCAAAATCTCCTATTTAAATTACCCAATTCAAAGGCAGCTAGTTCAGTTACTCAAATCAAAAGCGACTAGTTGAATTCCCCCAGTCAACTTCAAGCAGTTAAATTACCCAATTCAAAAGCGGCCAACTAAATTACCCTATTCAATAGCGACTAGTTAAATTATCAAATTCAGTTACCCAAATCAAAGACAACCAGGTAAATTACCTAATTCAAGTGCGACTAGTTATATCACCTAAATAAACGTCAATCAGTTAAATTACCCAATTCAGAGGCGACTAGTTAAATTACCCAATTAAACACCAATCAGTTAAATTATCCAATCCAAGAGCAACTGGTTGAATTACCATATTAAAAAGCGACTATTTAAATCGCATAATTAAAAAGCGACTAGTTAAATTACCCAATTTAAAAGTGACTAGTTAAGTTACCCAATTCCTAAAGTGACTAATTGAGTTACCCAATTCAAAGCAACTATTTCAGTTACCCAATTCAAAGCCAATCAATTAAATTACTTAATTCAAAGGGCGACTAGGTAAATTACCCAGTTCAAGGGCGAGTAGGTAAATTCACCAATTCAAGGGTGAGTAGCTAAATTCCTCAAATCAAGTGCGACTAGTTAAATTCCCCAATTCAAAGGCTAATAGGTAAATCCCCAATTCAAATGTGACTTTGAAAATCTCTCAATTCAAGGGGATTACTCTGTAAACCAACTTTTCAATGGTGTCTCGGTAATTCACACATGACTCGCAACATCTCCTCTCTAAAGGGCGAGTTAGAAAATCCTAATGTTCCTAAGCTGTATGAAGGTAAAATTTAGCCGTAGAAATGATAGGATAGTGTTGTAATTAGAAATAAGTGTAAAAATGTGTTGGCGAGGTGTGTATGTAGTTTCCAGGTGAGTGGATGGTCCTTTCCCTTCTTTATCTTTTCAGTTCTTACTCTATTTCGACTACACTCTACTATTCTCTAACTAAACACTCGATGTTATTTTGTATTTCAGCCCCTTTTATAGAACTTTCCCTTGCTGCATCTACCGACTTTCTCTCTCTTATTACTTGCAGGTTTACCCAAAACATTGGAACCTTGATTCGTTCATATCCTTTTCCTACTGCTAGGAAATTGAAGTTTCCTCTCAATTTCCTCTCTTAGTCTCAGGCTGTCCTTCCACTAATTTCTCAGTTCTTCCTCACCTCGTTCCTTCTCCAGATTTTCATGTAACACTATATTGACCGGTTTCATTCTTACTTCCCTATGTAATTCTCCTTGCCTTCTTATGTCCCTCCACTTAGTGCTTGTAATCCATTGGATACCCTAGTTTTGTACCCTCTGGAATTTGATCATAGTACTCTTACTCTTCGGATTACTATGTAGTGGAACAGTTGGGTACAGTAGGGTGGCTCTGGCTATTGCTATGTAGAATTTCCTCTTGTCTCCGGGCAACAGTCGTGAAAACCTCCCTAATTGCGCCAACTTCTCCTTATCTATTTTTATCCTATCTGCTATATGTGTTCTGTACCTTAGCTTCGCCCTTATACTCATATCTTTTGCCCTCAACCCTTATGCTCTCTACCCTCCCCCTGTTGATGGGTATCACTGTGAACTTATCGCTATTGGTCTTGATCTTTCATTTCCTCTCGTATCTATTTAAGTGTAGAATCTCTTTAGTTGTATTATTGGACGCCTTCTTCGTTGGGTGACGTAGTCCGTGAACTGTACATAAGCTGTTTCCCGGCTAAGGGAGAACGGTAAATCATTGGTATAAAGGGCGTAGAGGACTCGGGAGAGGCAGCTCTTCTGAGGGAGCCCCTCCTTTGTAAGGTGGGGCCTTCAAAGCAACCGAACACCATATAGGCCTCCCTGTCGCTTATAAAACAGCATAACAACCAGGTCATTTTCTCCCCAATCCCCATCCTTACCTGATTATACTTGAAACCATCTCTCCAAACCTTATCAAACTCCTGTTGCACGTCACGCGCTACTAAGTTAACCATCTTACCCTCACTCTTTGCTTTTGTTAGCGTCACCGTTATCAACGCTAGGGCCATCTCCGTACCCTTCCTTCTCCTGAACCCGGCCTGTTAAGTGTTGAACTTGCGGTTGGTCTCTAGGTGACCCATCAATCTTCTACACACAATTTTTTCAAAAACGTTGTTTATAAAATTGAGTAGCGAGATGGGTCTGTACCGGTTGAATGCCGTAGTTGACTTGCCCGCTTTCGGCACAAATACCATTTTAGCCACTTTGAGTCTGTCCGGGAAGTAGCATATGTGACAAGAATTGGACATATAAAGTAAGAAAAATAGTTGTAGGTGTTTTGAGTAGTAGAGAAATAGTAGAAAAAATGGGGAAAATAAATAGAAAAGGGGAGTGAAAATAGAATGAAAGTACAGTTACCTGGTTAAAGGTTATCTCTTGCTTTCTTTGCGTTTTGGATTTTTTTATATACAAAAAGGACATTCAAGCCTTTAGAGCAGAGGAGGTTTTAGTCTCTACCGCTATGATGAAGTTTTTATCCGGAATTTTAGTCCCGGGTTTTATGTATTTACGTTGTGTTGCTTGTAGTTTTCCTGTTTTTAATCTATGACAAGTTAATTGTTTTATGGGGAATTCTTATGACTAACTAATAAATATATTTGGGCTTTGTTTGGATTTGTGTTATGTGGGATAATTGGAATTTCACATAAACAGTGGGTTTGTGTCGTTGTCAATGAGCAGTCTGCTACTTGTAAACGATCTCACTGGTCTCAAATCTCTTATAGTTAAGTGCTAGAGTACAAACTCGGGAGGGAGGCGCCGGTGTACGGTCTCCCAGATCTTCTTTGCTCATTTTTGTAGCACGACGTTTATGGGAGTTAACCAAAGGTGTTCGTGGAGCTCACTTTGCCTCCTCCTCTCTCTCCTTCGGGTCTTCGTTATAATTAAGACTTAGGCCTTGGTACTCCGTTTATGGGGACCGGACGGTCCAGGAGCTTTGAACGAATGCAAGCGTTATAGATTTTAAGTTTCTTGGAGGAACTTATGTTTAAGAATCGGTAAGTTCCCCTAAATCCCTCCGTGCATTCACCGCAGTCTTTACTATATGACTCCCGTATCCACCTGTCGTAATCTGGAATTCCAGCACTGTGCCTTCCGTGCGTTATGGGATGCCTACACCTTTCCCACGGATGTCCGCAAGTGCTCGTCGGAATAGTGGAATTATTTGGAACTTTTGGGCATTGGTGGATATCTTCCATCTCCTCTCGAAAGAGTAGATGTTATCTATTTACACTGCCGTAGTCCGGGCCATAAATTCCATATTCCTATTAGGTGCCGTACAAAGCATTGATATGTCCTCCGTAAATTGGACAAATAACGACCCGTCTGTAAGAGGTTGGGGAAGGTCAATTGTATAGATGCTGTAGAGCAGGGGACTTCACGCCTGCCTTGTGACACCCCGGCATCGAGTTTAAAATCAAAACCAATAGAAACTTATAAGTGCACGAATGCTCTCCTCTCCATTATGTAGTCGCAGAGAATCCTTTTGAGTATGAGATCGAGGCTTAGTCGCAATATTTTGTAATATAGGCCTCTCGTCCACACTTTGTCAGAGGCTTTTTGACGTCTCGTAGTACCACATTTGCGTCGCGATTTTCTGCTTTTACCTTTGCCAACTTCTCAGTGATCACGACAAGAGCTGTGTCTGTCCCTCGCTTCCTCCGAAAACCATGCTGCTGGTTGTTGTGCACGTTATTATTTTAGGTCGTCATCAATGGGGGATGTGCGGAAGTCACCGGTCGCCAGATGGAGAGCGGTGGTAGTGGATCGAATCCACCTTCCGCAATACATGCTCGGCTACAGATGCATAAAACTAGCATTCGTCGTCAAGCTTCGAAAGAACAAAGGATCATTAGAAAAGCAAGGCAATCGCCCGATTAGCAACCCAGGTGCTGAACTGCAGGGAACGAAGAATGTCCATGGCGCGGGTACAAGAACCCCTAAGGCTGCGAATATGAGCCTCCCAAGGGAGGCGTCGCTCGAAAACAAAACCAAGGAAACGATGCAAATCTACCACTTTCAGGTGAGCTGCGTTTAGGAACAACTCTTGGTCATAGTGGAGCCGTGGGTGGCAGCATAAGTGCACCACCTTAGTCTTGAGCAAGAAAAACCGAAACCTGTGCGATTTAGCAGAGTGAAAGATGCGGTTTAATTCCCTTTGGAGTCGACGCTTTAGAATTGATATCTGGCCGCACTAAAAAAGATCGAAAGATCGTCAAGGTAGAGCTTAGCGAGAATATCTTCCGGCAGCCCGGAGGTGTTACCGTTGATGCTCATAGCAAAGAGTGTGATGCTACTGGGGACACTTCCCTGTGGGACACCGTCTTCCTCCTTAATTGGGCCAAAGTAGGCTCCCCTTACCTATACGCAGAAGTGACGATCTCTAAAAAAACTCAGAAACAAAGATTGGGAGGTGCCCCCTCCCCCGTATCGTCAGGGCCGACCCTATTGTTGCTGGTGCCCTGGGCAAGCAGATGTTTGGCCCACTTTTTAAGTATAATTATACAAATTTTCACAAGGAAAACACTGAAAATATAGAATAGTATAAAAGAGTTTATTACCTTCATTGTTGTGATCCGTCCACATCGGTGAATAGGATTCACTAATCTCCCTCCCTTCATCTTTAAGACTTTAACTTCAGAAATAAAGTTATATTTTTATCAAGTTTTTATAAAATTCCAAATACGAACTTATTTGGTTGGACATTCTCAAGAACGAACTCGAATCATGTAGCAGAGGTGGCATGTTGTTCTAACCTGGAACTGATGACCCTGCCACAATCAATCAAAGTATCAACCAACCAATCCCTCTCGCTACATATATATATTTCAAATAACTCTCTCTACAACTTTCTTTCTCTACACATTCTCTTAAAATTATGACGTGAAAATCCGCGGTAATGTAAATCACTTAATATCGACGATCATGAGTAATTAGCCTATAATAGAGCACATTTTTTACATCATAGAAACTAAGCTTATATGGCCCTCTACTTTCCTCTCAGCTACATACATGCCTTCTCCCTACCCACACCGCTTTTGCATCCACATGCCGCTACACATAAATGATCATTTAAGGAAATCATATAATGAAAGCCCTAAAAAAAAAACTAGCCATTTATTGCGGGAATGAGGCAATAAGAAGCTAATAACACGAATAATGAGCTTGGTAATGATTCAAGCAGGTGAATTGCTCAAAGTCGGGGTCCTGGCGCAGTCTAGCTAACTTGATTCCAAAAGGCCTAACTCGCATGCCATAGCCATTGCACTAAAATCGTCTTATGGTACAATAGATTAAGGTCGATTATAATGCTTCCATTTGATGAAGAGGGTTATGTCATGTCTGTTGGCCACTGTGGAGTGTTATCGGTGATCAAAATGTACTAAATATGTCGAGAGGTACGCTTTTAGTGCTGCCGGCGGTCTGCTCTCTCGAGATGTTGACAAATATTATAACGCTAACCTCTCGTATACCTCATGGAGGACATCACGAAAGGAAATCATTATTCCACGATTAAAATTTGGTTGGAATGTTTTCCCCAATTCATTTTTCCCTCTGTCGTGCGTTCACTCGGAGATTTATATAACCTGGAAGCACGTAACCGTCATTGGGAAGATTCCCGCATGCCACTGAATCAACATTACGGGGTGTCTTTGTTTCCAGCACCGACACAAGCCAGCAAGCACTGCGATTTATGCAACTGTACCGATGAGGTGCAGCAAATTCGACACAAACGTGGTTTCATGACATAGGGTACAAGACGTTTGTGTGTACCCTGACAACCCCTAAACCCACAAGCCTACCAACAGGTTTAGATGAAAAGTGTTGATTAAGAACGGAGTGGACGCCCTTATCGCATTATCTAAAAACAGAGATCTAAATTAAGGGAGGTGCTTTTGTTAGGCTCCTTCAAATAAAAGGATGGAATAAGAGAGGATGGAAAGGTCCGATGGGTAGGCCGCACGAAGTAGGCCTGATCGGAGTACCTAACGGAGACTATAAACGTATCTTTGGAATGACATTTCAGACATAGCATCGACATGACTGTGACACGTTTAGTTGCTTTCCTTTTATGTACGATTCCGAAAATTTAGACACGTGTATTCAGTGTATGAAGTATCTGAATATTTACATATGGGGGGCGTTCACTGAATTTTGCAAGGTACCTAAGGTTGCGATATATGCACATATTAGTAAAATTCTACCCATGTAAGTGTATTGAAGTTTATAAGCTGCGTGGCATGTACGTATCTGTGAATTTCTACTATTATGTATGTAATGAAGCTTACAAGTTTGCGTAGTATGTACTTATTCCGGGATTTTTACCCGTCTGAGTGCATGGGAGCTCCCAAGTTTAGGTTGTATGTACGAATCTGTGCATTTGTACTTATATGCAGTTAGATAAGTTTTAAAGTTTGTATTGTATGCAATTGTACGTGAATTTCTACGTGCATGCAAATTTGCATTACATGTACGTATAAGAAAGTTCACATGCTAGCGTTTTATGGATTCGTGAAATTTAATACATGTATGCGCATTGAAGTTTTAGCGTGCATTGTATGTAGTTATTCGTAGATTTATGTATGTGTTAGTGCATTGAAGGTTACCTGTTTGCATTGTGTGCGCGTATTTCTACTACACACGTGCGTTTCATGTGATTTACCAGTTTGAGTGGTATATACGTACTGGCGAACTTATATATATATACATATATATATATATATATATATATATATATATATATATATATATATATAATATATATATATATATATATATATATATATATATATATATATATATATATATATATATATATATATATATATATGCGTATATTAAATTTCACATGTTTGCATCGTATGTACTTACACGTGAATGTCTTCACTTCCACGCGAATGAAAGTTTACTTGCTTGTTTGTTTGTACGTAATCCGTGGAATTTCTACACACGTGCGTGTATCGAAGTTCACAATTTTTCTTTCAATTTACGTATCGTATAATGTATACACACTTGCAAGTCTTAAAGTTCAAAAGTTTGTGTTGTATATCGATATCAGGGAATTTCTACCCCCGTCATTATATTAAAGTTTACAAGTTTGCTTTGTATATATGTTTCCATCCGGGAATTTCTACACGCATGAGTGTATTAAAGTTCATAAGTTTGTGTTACAAATACTTTTCACAGAATTTATTGAAGTTCAAAAGTTGTCTTGTTTGTACGTATCTATAAAGTTCTACACACATGTGCGTATTGAAGTTAAGAACTTTGCGTTGTATGAACGTATCCTCTAGTTTCCACATACGTGAATGTATTAAAGTAGAAAAGTTGCCTTGTTTGTACTTATCTATGAAGTTCCACACACATGCGCGTAATGAAGTTCAAAACTTTGCGTTAAACGCAAAGTTTTGAACTTCATAGCCAAGAATTTCTACACATATGAGTGTATTGAAGTTCAAAAGTTACCTTGTTTGTACGAATCTATGAAGTTATACACACATGCGCGTATTGAAGTTCAAAACTTTGCGTTGTATGAACATAGCTAGGAACTTCTACACACATGCGCGCTTTGAAGTTCAGAAGTTTGCGCTGTATGAGCATAAACAGGAATTTCTACGCACATGAGAGTATTGACGTTCACAAGTTTGCGTTGAACACCCGTTAAAAATCCATAATTGAGCCTAAGCTTGTTAAGTCGGCCAATTTTTTCTGGACGGTGGCCTCCAGCTACGACCCATTAATCAAACCCAACCTCTGAGGAATAATGGGGGCGATATTTCAAGCACATCTCTCTTGTGGCCTATCAGACCCATCTAAGCGACTCTGACATGAATAGATTCATCTAGACCCTGGACCCTTGTTTTAGACTTTGATTATTAAAAAAAAAAATCCGCTATATTTATCACGGTTTCAGCCCTTAGAGGCAGCCATGACACCTTCATATTCAGAGCCAACATCAGACCATAGTTGATCATGTCGTGGTTCCTTTGAGTCTAATGTAGAAATTGGTTGAGTTCGGGGTGTGTGAAAGAGGATTTATGAGTAGGTGATAGCAATAGAGGTAATGGTGATAGTAGGTAATAGCGAACATTTTATTAGGTCTACGCTAAGACACCTGCGGCAGTATGATGGCCTAATCTAGATATAGTTCCCACTAAAATCTCAAAGCAATTTATCAAATCTTAAGTGTTAGTACAAGTGTATGTACATGAATTGCCATATTTAGTATATAATCATTTAGGAAAATCATCTATTAATATGACTAAGATATGCGTGAAAACACTCGAGTACATATGCGAGACTTATAGTCCCAATTCATGGGACAATTCTGGATTCGTGATTTCCTGTCCTATGCAAAAATGATGAAAGGCGATACATATCTTTAATATAAATATTTATTCCCAACCTTGTAATTTCGCCCAATATGGCCATTAATTTCGCTAGAAAAAAGTAACTTTGCTTCAAAGGGGTTTTACAAAGGTGAACGCCGTATAATTTCGAATGTTGATGAACCCCTATTTTAAACAGTTCATTGTCCAATTTGGACATTCTGTTTTACGCTATAATGGGATAAAATTGCTCATTTGGAGCAACAATATTCCATCTCTTGTAAAAGGCCTTCGCCGAAGAAAGAAGCAATGAATAATAAGCAACGGCCACAAATAAATTCCAAAGTTTACGACAAACTACACAACAGTCGCAGATTACCAAAACCGAATAATTATGCGATATTCAGGTTGTCATGACGACGGGAAATCTTTGAGCGCTGATTGGTTTATACTTAAATTTGGGTCTTATAATTGATAAACACGGGTTATATTATAATATCTCCTTTAATAGTGTCCTCTCCACTTAAAATTTACCTCACCTTTTGTTTACACAAGGTAAAGCAATCTTTTGAAATAACAACGGAGTTAATTATAATGTTTCACGGTTTAGTCGTTAGAAGAGACAAAACTACATCAACATAAATTGAAACTTCCACTTGGAAGACAATAGCGGCCGCAATTATCAAAACCAAAATTTCGTAACCAAAGTCATTGTTTAATATTGGGTTAAACACAAACTTCTAAATCTATTACAGTTTGCAGTGAGTAAATAGGCTTTAACTTTAATAGGTGCTCTAGAAGAAAATTACATTTGAGGTTATTTTTAACTTTAAAAATAGCTAATCATTGTCCTTTTGTTAACAATAAATTTGAATGCCACAAATTGTGAAGCAGAAATATAGGTTAGGTAGCAGAAATATATTTACTGAACTTATTTACTGAATTACAGTAAAATGTTTTTGATTTTTTAGTTTAGGAGGCTATGAAAAGATCTTTGGGTTAATTTACGTAGGTAATATCGCCTCGCATCCTTTTTTCATATGTATATGAGGTCTCAAAACCAGATAATAAAATTCACATAAAGATCAGAATGACAATCTCGAGAAAATTAGTGCTCGATCGGGAGTAGTTCTCGTTTTAAATGAAGGGGGGGGGGCTTAGAAAGAGCGGGAGTACTGAGATTTTTCACCAACTTGTGATCAGGCAACTCCTCCCCCCCCTCCTGGTCCAAGGGACGCAAGAGTGATATGTTGTGTGTGTGCAAAGAGAGAAAAACAACATGGACACCCGGTACGAAGTTTGTAGGGAGGGATCTGTAAAGAAAGTGGTAAAGTTGGGGGCTAGAAAAAAGTGTGGAAAATATATAACCACAAATCCACCCTCGGGTGCTGAAGCCAGGAGGAATCGCAATATTCAAGATGTTATCTGTAGCATAGTTGTCCATACTGCACCTGACACCTTTGCGGGGGAACAAGTGACTCCTTATCTTAGAAAAATATAAAATACTTGTAATCCTGGATGGCAACCATGCTGTTGTTGAGATTTGACCTCTCTAGCGCACCAAGTAATCTCCGATTCCTTAGACAACTCTGGTTCTATGTTCCACACACACACTTTACTTATCCTAATTTCATAAGTTTATTTAAGCATCTCCCGTTGCAAACATTCTGGCGTGAGATTCCCTCGTTGTTTCTCTCTTATTTTAAGTATATATTAATAATAAGACAAATTATTCTGCAGGTTTCAACGAGTATAAACTTGATTAGGTCATAATGGCAAGAAATGACGTAAAGTTATTATTATTTAAAACACCAAAGTTTCAGGTTACTCTTATCTTGTTTTTAATTACCCAAACTTGATAGTGCAGCAGTTACCGTGTTATGTTAAATACAAAGTATTCAAGAGACTTTCAACCAAATTTAATCCGCTAAAAATGTTTTGTACACGGTAAAGACGGTAACAAAAAGTTAAAATTCTTTCCCTTCAACAGGAATTGCAGGTGTTTTGTTTCGAGGTGAATGCCTTTAGGAGGGTGTTTGGCACCCCGTTAGTAAGTTGCTTTTGTGGGTGATCGCGAGATGACCAAGAGATTTCAACTACGGCTAATCCGGCAAGTAAATAGAGCCTACAGGCGAGGGTGAAGCCTTCACTCTGGTTTGCCAGGGAGTTCAACTGAGACAGTCAAAGGCGAGATTAACAATAATTATGACAAAAAGGAGTTCCTTTTTAGGGTCTGACCGGAATGAAGATGAGTTCGAAGTTCGTATGGTAGTGGACTTTATTACTATCCGGTAGGCAGAGTTGAGGATCTGTTTGATTCCGTGGACAACTTTAGGAACAGATCTACCTGTGAGTTTATTATATTATGCATTGTCAGAGAGAAAGTCACGCGGACGCAGAGGCCTAGGGAGTATTTTACAGACGAGAAGACCTCCAATCGGCGCCTTTGGGTAAAGTTCAGGGGCGATAAGATGAGCTGAGACGACCCAAACTGGAGCCCGGGAAAAGATCAGCGAGAGGGTGCGAAGTTCACGTCCGCCGCGCCCCTTCAGATGGAGTGGGACCCGCTTCCGTCAGCCAGCGAAATCGCTTCCGGCGACCCCGTATATAATTCCCAGCACGGGCATGACAAAATCAGTATTCTCCATGATTCGCCAGAATCAGCCAAGGACATGAAGCGCAAATTCTCAAGCGACTCACGCGCCCCAAGGGCTCGCAAGCAGGAAACATTTATTCAGAATTAATGACAGTCAAGCAACATGAAGACTCGTCCTTCTGAAATAACCAGCCCAGCTCCTTCCGGCGAGAATACTCCCTCGATCCATACCCTCGAGGCTCACCACGGAAATTGTAACAACAATTACGTTTTCTCTCTATCAACTTCGAAGGGGCGCGAAGCTATTCGACCTCGAAGATTCACCCATGATCCTCTCCTCCCGTTTTCTTTCGGTTAGTCGTTTGTGCTTGCTCGCGGCGCGTGACGAAGCATCCATTTAAATCAATTTTGCTTTCCAATTAGTCAGGTGTATTTCCCATAGTGTCTCTTTTGTTGTTAAATTTTATTGTTTGTATAGTAGTAAAGATTATTTTTGTTTCCCCTGTTTGATTCCCAGAACCACAGCCATTTGACTAAAATCAGGCAAAGGTAGAATAAGCAGTCGTATATAATTTCTTTGTGACCCACGCCAAAAAGGGGCATTCCTTCGCGCCCGCTTGTCACCTCATTTCCCCGGATCCAGGGAGGCAAGCGAAGGTCAGGAAGTTCATACCTGACCTACGCCATGCATAAAGGAACTAATAATGTTTATCTACAAGGTCAGAGGAACTACTGGAAAGTTACCGTCCACATATGAAAAAGCTAAGGTAAAAGAGTAGGTATATAACATCTACATGTATTTTTGTCAGGATTTACGCGGTGAATGTATTCTACGGAAACACTTTATACATTATCAACTCTCTAATGTTTCTGTCATGAAGAAATGTGCCATGCTTTTACACATAGGCTTACAATTTTGACAATGAAAAGGAGGAGACGTTATTTTATGAAAGGCATCAATATAAAATTATATTTGAGATTTTAGCAAGGAGCTCATGATGAATACATTTTTTTTGTGGTCTACAGACCGCCAGGGCAAACAGAAGTGTGCAATATTATCTTTTTTTAAAAACTTTCGGCCATAATTAACAAAAAGTAACGGATATATGCGGTGGTCTTAATTTTTCAAACATAGATTTCCTAAATGAAACATCGGAGATACAAGGAATACACTTATATAAAAAATAGAACAAAAACGCGAACAGAATATGCTAGACGTAGTTTTGACTAACGAAAAGAAGTTAATAGAAAGTATACACGTGAGCAAAATTTTTGGCAACAGCAATCATAACATAATTTGATTCAATCAAAATATTCCTAAAAATATTTACGAAGGTTGTAAACTCATTTAGGACTTTAAATCTTGTAATTTGATCTTTTTCATTCCGCTTAGGAATTTTGAATTGAGATAAAAAATTTTAAAATGAAAGCACATATCAAATGTATAATGGTTATCAGCGTTCATTTGTCCATTATAAATAGTTAACTAGTGAGATTTAAACTTAGTCTTATTAATATATCTAACCAGGTTACGTGGAAAAATAACACTGTCTAACACTATTTAACTTTTTGTCAACTACAAAGATTAGAATAAAATTTTTTTTAATGTAGTTTTATGTATAGATTTCAAAAATGGAAGTCATTTTTATCGAAATGACTTCAGTTTTTTGTAAGTTGCCAATTACTATTTTGGTCAAATTTTGAAGATTTTAATGAATTTCATTCTTTTATTTCTTATTTTCAGGTTATTTAACTAAATAAAATTTAAATAAAGGCAACAATTTTAATTAAAATGCCAAGGGGACAGTGTAAAAGTAGCCCAGATAAATTCTGCTACATATGTGGTTCAGTAACATTTAAAAAAATCCAAGAAAATTTCTTCTCTCGTGAAAAAACTATAAGATTTGTATTTTGGATGTAAAATTGGCGACCAAGATAAACCATGGGCACCACATATCTGTTGCACAACATACTTTAATTCTTTATCAAAATGGTCTAAAGGAAAAATAAAAAGCCTTTAATTTGGTGTTCCAATGGTATAGCGAGAGCCCCAAGATCATGCCACTGACTACTACTGTCTGTTTGGTAGACATACAAAGTAAGTAATTGTTTATTGTCCACTGTACCTACATTTTGAAGTAGTATACTGTAACATTATTTTTTAAAAATATAAAATTAATTAAGTTTAGAACCACTTTATTGTAATCACAAATATGTACATAACCTTAAATTTTATGCATATAATTTCCATACTTTTAGGTAAAAGAACGAAGTGCGCTTCAGCTGTGGTATATCCCAACCTTAGATCTGCTATTCGGCCTATACCTCACTCAAAAGACATTCCAGTACCTGAACCACCTGCAGAAATTGTTTTGTCTAACTCTGGTGATTCAGATATGGAATCATGTGAACCAGAAACTGAAATTTATGTTCCCGAAACTGTTGATACTACTCCAAAACCTTTCTCGCAACTTGATCTAGATGATCTTGTAGGAGATCTAAACTTAACAAAGCAACAAAATGAGTTACTGGCCTCGAGACTAAAAGAAAGAAATTTAGTAGCAGAAGATGTTCGAATTAATAAGTTTCGCATTTCATCAAACAATTTACATGACAAAATTTCCTTTTACAACAATTTATGCTACTGTAATAATATTCCACGTCTCTTTGAAGAATTAGATATACATTATGAACCCAGTCAATGGAGACTTTTCATTGACGCTTCTTTATATAGTAGTAAAGCCGTGCTTCTGCATAATGGAAATAAACTACCATCGATACCAGTAGCTTACTCTGTTGATTTGAAAGAAACTTATGAAAATTTAGATTTCATTTTAAAAAGCATTAAATACAGCGAACATAAATGGTTGATTTGTGCTGACCTTAAGGTAGTAGCCATTTTAAATGGTTTGCAGTCAAGCTACACAAAATTCATGTGTTTTTGTGCTAATGGGACAGTAGAGCTCGGGGAAAACATTACACACGCTCAGAATGGCCTTTAAGAGAAGAGAGAAAAGTAGGTTGTCATAATGTCATACGTGAACCATTGGTCCTTAAGGAAAACATAATTTTGCCACCACTTCACATAAAATTAGGTTTAATGAAACAATTTGTGAAAGCTTTAAAGCATGACCAGCCATCCTTCTTATATTTAAAAACAAAATTTCCTAAGATTAGTGATGCTAAAATGAAAGAAGGAATCTTTGTTGGGACTCAGATTCGACAACTTATGGTAGATAGTGAGTTTGAGGCAAAATTGAGCAAGCCAGAATTTGAGGCCTGGCATAGTTTCAAAGGTGTATGTAATGGTCTTCTCGGAAGGCACAAGTCAGAAAATTACCACATTCTTGTTCAGAATTTGATTAGGTCTTATAATGAGTTGGGTTTTAGTATGTCACTAAAGGTTCATTTTTTGCATTCCCATCTCTCTTTCTTTCAAGAGAATCCAGCAGACGTCAGCGATGAGCATGGTGAAAGATTCCAACAAGATATCGCTACTATGGGAAATCGTTATAAAGGAAAATGGAGTCCTGCAATGCTTGCTGACTTCTACTGGACCCTTTACAGAGACAGACAAGATGTTGTGCATAAAAAGAAGGCTAAATATTCTAAAAATATATGACTAATGTATAGATTTCAGCAATTTCTAAAAAATCTTAAATCTTCATTATTTTTTTAAATATATTTTTATAATACCACACTCTGAAATGTATTAAAGGACTTATTAATTTCTTTTGATGAATAAGCTTTTTGTTTCAACTTATCTTTGTACTTTTTATCAAATAAAATAAAAATAATAACCAATATTTCATACCTCTATATACTGAATAATCTAATATTAATAAAAAATTAAATGTGCAGATTACAAAACACTGAAGTTATTTCAGGAAAAATAAAGGTCATTTTCGTAATCTACGCAAAAAACTATAATAGAAAACTACTTTCTCATTTTTGTAGCAAAATCATTGTTGGACAGTGTAATTAGATTAAAAAGGTTACAAAGAAAAGTATCCGATAGTAGATAATTTCAAACAGAAGACTGTTTAGAATCTTAACCAAATTATGAAAAGAAATTGCCATCATTGTGGAAACAGGAGCCCAAATTCCGCCAAAATGCGATATTCTGTGTCTGTGTCTGCAGTGAGATTGACACGATGATACCCAATATATTTGAGGAGGGTCTTAGGCTCAATTCAGACGGTTAGGTGAAGCTTTTGAGCTTGTGGTCAAACCATGGTAGGAGAGGGTTGCTGCTGGAAGGCCATACATCAGGAAAGAGATATATATATATATATATATATATATATATATATATATATATATATATATATATATATATATATATATATATATATATATATATATATATATATATATATATATATATATATATATATATATATATATATATATATATATATATATATATATATATATATATATATATATATATATATATATATATATCAAAGTAGCACGAGAGAATTATGAAAATGAATCCATTAAACCACATTGAAAGAGAAAACGGAATAATTTTTCTTTGCAGTAATATTTTTATTACCTTTTTTCGAAAAAATCCGTGCAAGGAAGCGACTCGAACCAGGCACACTGAGGCAGCGAGCACCGCTTTGATCACACTTAAAAGTATGGAAAACTCACAAAGTATCGCGTGAGTAAACAATAAATGCAACAAAGCCTACAGGGAAAATTAATATATATATATATATATATATATATATATATATATATATATATATATATATATATATATATATATATATATATATATATATATCCAACACACCGCAAAAAAAGAGAAAACGGAATAATTTTTCTTCGGAAATAGTTATTTCCTCCTTCGAAAAAATCCGAGCTGGGGTGGGATTCAAACCGTGTACACTGAGGCAGCGAGCAACCGCTTTGATATCAATTAAACGGCCCCTTAGACCAATTGGCCAGGCAGAAGACAAGAAATCTTCCGAATGGCAAGCTTTTAAGGCACGCTTCTCATGGTCGATCGAGATTGAGAAAGAGAGAGAATAAATTGGGATTTCAAA
This sequence comes from Ceratothoa steindachneri, assembly GCA_963969495.1. Lineage (NCBI taxonomy): Eukaryota > Metazoa > Arthropoda > Malacostraca > Isopoda > Cymothoidae > Ceratothoa > Ceratothoa steindachneri. The sequence continues at coordinate 141,651,491 of OZ018320.1, read as the reverse complement.
GGACAAAGGAGAAATTGAGTTAAACACGCGGCGAATACACACCCCAGCTCGGATTTTTTCGAAGTAAGAAATAATTATTTCCGAAGAAAAATTATTCCGTTTTCGCTTTCTTGCGGTGAAGTTTGATTTATTTCATCATTCTCTCGCGCTCATGATATATATATATATATATATATATATATATATATATATATATATATATATATATATACAATGTGTCCTAGAAAAAAGTTAAGCGTAATTTGAGTAATTTGAATTAGTATAACTCAAAACCTATTAGAGATTTTTGAGTCCTGCAAAACAAAAAAAATTTAACAACTATTTATTTGTCGATTCTGGAAATTTCAGTAAATTTCCTTTTACGATATTGATACACTAATTGGTTTAGTGGAGGCTATAAAAATTATGTTTGCACAAAGAAGTAAAATAATGAAACTTCTAAGTTTAAAATCAACAAATATATTTAATCCTTTTTTAACAAAAAAACACCTCTTCATATGGCTAATACTAATTCATTTTTTAATTTTCTAAGCACTGTTACCTTCCACATGTCATCCATTTCTTTCCAAGCACAGTTGCGCCTTTGATCGCATTGATTGAACAACTTTTTTGATTAACTTGTTCTTTTCATGAAGTCTATTGACTTCACGTGTGATACTATCTCTTAACTGGTTGATGCTTTGTGGTGGAGTAGAATAACTTTATTCTTTAGATATCCCCATAAGAAATAATCGCACGGAGTTAAGTCAGGGGATATTGGGGGCCATTCAATTGCATGATTTAGCGTGAAAATGCGGTTGTCAAACGTTTCTCTTAGTTTTGTTCTTACAGCAAGCTGTCTATGAGCTGGTGCGCCACCCTGTATCCACCAAAGTCTATTGAATTGAGTGCAGTAAATCTGGCGGAGTTCCGGGAAGATCCTTTCGTTGATCATGCTCAGGTAGGTAGCATCATTCAAGTTATTCTCGTAAAACAATGGGCCGACAAGATAGCCATTCCTGCAAATTCCGATCCAAAGAGACACTTTCTGCTGACAAATACGTGTGTCAAAGTTGAATGCTCTGGGGTAGTTCAGCGGCGCATATTGCCGAATGTTATGGCTATTTATTTACCTCTACATTCATGAAAAAAGCTGCCTCGACATCAATCACAATGTTTTCCAAGAAACGAGCAGGTTTATCGAGAAGCCATTCGACAAATTGTCTACGACGAGGAAAATCAGGTTCAAGAAGCTGGTGTCTTGCATGCATCTTATAGGGATGCCATTTTAAGTCATGTTTAATAATGCGGTTAATTGATTACTTTGACAATTGTAACCCATTTTTTTCTGACTGATACATGTGAATTTTCAAGAAGTGTCATCTGAACATTTTCGATATTTTCTGTTTTTCTTATGTTTCTCATACGACCCGAACGACCTTTATTTAGATTTAAGGATGTTCCTTCATGTTGGTATTTGCGAACATTTTACCAAATTGTGGGCTTGCTTGGTGGGTGCCTACCTGGAAGACGTTGTGCAAATGAATCTTGTACTTGTTTAATACTGCCAGTCTTAATAAAGTTTGTGACTACAAATACGCGTTGATCTTTTGTTAACTGCATGATTAAAAATGGTTCTATGGAAGTAAACTTTTACACAGAAACGCTTTGAATTGCTTAGTAAGCAATAATGACGAGACCATACCACAGTGTGGCTGAAAAACCACGGTAAAATGGCCTAGGCTATGCTTGGAAAATCGAACAAAGACCTAGGCTACCTAGGCTCCCTACGCTTCTCTTGAAAGTGCACGGTGGCCTAGCCTTCTTAGGCTTCGTTTCATTATTTTACTTCCTTGCGCAAACATATTTTTTGATAGCCTCCACTAAACCCATTAGTGTATCAATACTGTAAAAGAGAATTTAATGAAATTTCCAGAATTCACAGATAAATAGTTGTTAAATGAAAAACCTTTAACAGAACCCCCAAATCTCGAATAGTATTTGAGTTATACTAATTCAAAGTACGGTTAACTTTTTTCTGGGACACCCGGAAATATATATATATATATATATATATATATATATATATATATATATATATATATATATATATATATATATATATATTATAGGTTTGCTTCTAAGAAGGCTTATTTTCAGGTTGAGGATAAATCCCAAAATGAGACATGTAAAATTTCTCATTTAATTAAGTACAACGTTTCGGGTACCTTACCCATCTTCTGGTCTATAAGATAGATTTAGAACACGTTTAAAATTACAAAAATTATAATGCACACAAGGATTAGAAATAAATTATTTAGTTAACTGAAATTATGACAAATCGTTTGAAAACTATTTAAACTTAAGATATGGATCAATTATGGGTACTTTAAATATGGATAAATATAACACTAGTTGATGCAGTCATTGGTTGACACAGATATTAGTCACTTAATGAAGCAGAAATAGTAATAAATTATTTAATAAATTCAAAATGTGAAAAAATCATTTGAAAACTTGACACTAAATATAGATGCTATAAATATGGATAAATATAAAAAATATACTAATTGGGGCAATTAATTGGTACACAAAAATATTAGTCACCTTTAGTGGACGGCAAAAGCGGAGAGACTGAGGAAAGATTATAGAAGGAACCGATTAAAGATTGGTAGGTTGTGAAAATATTTTGAGTGATTTATGTAATGAGAAGGGAAAAAGCAGTTGAATCAGAATTTAAACTGGGATTTAGTTGTTTTATAATTAATTATTCAAGAATGCGGAGGGAAGTGGAGTCCTTTGCATGTCCTATATACCAAGGTGAGAACAGACCCTAGCCCTAAGTGAGCGAACAGTGCTGCCAATGTAGATCCCCTGGTGGCACCTGGGGCAAATGAATTTATAGACAACTGAACAGCTCATTTCAGGTGGGAGTCTGTCTTTAGTTCTGAAAAATTGTCCAATATGAAAGTTGTTAAGGAAAACTATTTTGAAGTTGGTATGCGTGAAAAATCTTTTCAAAAGCTTATTAAGTTTTCGGCGTAAGGGTAGGTTGAGTGGGCCAATATCAGGAAGTAGACAATAGCGGACATCCTTGGGGACAGAGGAAATTTCTTGTGGAGGATGGTATATTTTATCAAAGAATTGAAGGATACATTTTTGTACAAGTGAGGGCTGGAAACAATTCCTTTGAAAATAACCCATAAGAAAACTGAATTCTGAATGAACATGAAAATAATCAGATGAAAGCTGAAAGCCACGGTGAAGGAGGGTTTTGATGTTGTTGATCTTATATGAAATATCACAAAAACTGTAAAAGTTCATGCCGAGACCAGAAAAGGAGGATTTACGATAGACGGAAGTGGTGAAATTGGGCCCGGAGCGTGATATGAGAAAATCCAAAAATGGTAATTTTCCATCTTTTTCTTTATCAATTGTGAATTTTATATTGGAATGGCTATGATTCAAATACTCAAAGAATGAAAGAGACTGTTGTTCTGTTTTAAATATTAGAACCATATCGTCAACAAAACGACGGTAAAATATCGGTTTCAAATCACGAGGCCATTCTCGCAAAGCAACTTCTTCGAAGTTGGACATAAAAATGGCAGCAAGAAGAGGACCCATGGGGGAACCCATTCCAACACCATCAACTTGTTGATAGATGGAGTTGTTAAACAAGTTGATGGTGTTAGGTCACCATCTTCCAGGTGAGAGAAGCAGGGGAATAGAGTAGATAGCATGAGTTACTTATATATATATATATATATATATATATATATATATATATATATATATATATATTTGGGGGGTGGATAGGGGAAGTGAGTGTGAATGAGTGGGTAGGAGTACTATTAATTGCCAGGATACTGGCTATTCTTCTTTATTTAGTTGTATTCTTCTATATTTATATCTTTCTCAATGTTACTTCCAATTAGTATATTTTAGTTTGTCCTAAGTCTTTTATCTTTTATACTCTGTTTCTGAGTCCGATTTTTTTTTTTCGTTTGGGTACCCTTGCGGGTAGCGTCTCTTCTAATTAATCTTTGTATTTATTTTATTTTTTCTTACATTATTTCTGGCATTCATGCTTTTGTTTTTCTTGTTTTGCTTGGGTAAAGTTTGCTTTTACTCAAGTGTATATTGGTTGTTCTTCTCGCTGTAGGTGGAGGCTACTGCTCGGGAATGCTTTCTTTATTTGGTTTTGATTTACTTCCGGTATTCTAAGTTCGTCTTTCATTTCTACGAGCTTTTTATTCATCTTTGTCCATATTTAATTTGCTCGTTCTTCTAGCCTCTTGTTTATGAATTGAATTTCGGCTATTTCTAATATGTCGCGTATTTTCTTCCTCTCTCTTCTTCTAGTGTTGGTGATAAGATATGCCGCTTTGTTTTGGATTCTCTGTATTTTTTTTCTTATTAAATTCGATATGACGTGCAGAGGGATCGGTGGATACACCAGGACCGACTCGACGAACGCTTTGTACAGCGTTCTTTTCCTTTTTTGGCTCAGATTCCCTAGGGTGTAGAGCAATCTTAAGCCCGATTTCGCAGAGGCAATCAGGGATTTCACGTGGCTACTGTATCCACGACTTCCAAACTATAGGCTCAGTACTTTCCCCTCATTTGAATATTGGTATTGGTACTCTGTACCTTCTATGTTTATTTGTGTCTTTTTTAATCTTTGTAGAGGGATTATTTTGAACTTGTTGATATTTGTTTTTATTTTCCAACGTTTTTCATAATCGTTTATGTTTTTTATTTCTCGTGCTGTAATACGAGCCTGCCATCTTGGGTTTGTATAGTTTGTCGGAATTATTTGGCTTATATCGTCTGCATATTATATATTTATACTGTTAGGTGAGATTTGGGCAGGTAGGTCGGCGGTAGAGATTTAATACAAAGTGGGGTTTAGGCACTCCCCTTGAGGGAATCATGTTTGTAGGTCGAAAGTGGGGCCTTCTTGTCCTTCAATGCTTATTTGTGCCTTTCTATTCGATACATAGTTGGCTATGATTCTTTCCATTTTAACGCCGAGGTTGAGCTGTAGATGTTTATATTTAAATCCTTCGACCAATACTTTGTCGAAGGCCTTTTCTACGCCGCGAAGGACTATATCGAGGTATCCTTTTTTGGCCGTGGATTGAGCTATTTTTTCTGTGACTATGGCTAGGGCCATTGTGGAGTGTCTTTCCCTCCCTGAAGCCGAACTGTTGTTTGTTGTCTTTTCGTTTTCTTCGAGGAAGGTGTCCAATCTTTCATTTATTATTTTTATTAAAGACCTTCCCCTGGAAGTTCAGCAAGGAGATTGACCTGTAACTCGAGATTAGGTTTTCTGGCTTGCCCGGTTTTGATAGGAATACCATCCTTGCAAATTTGAACTTCTCAGGGAAGGCGCCTATGTTTAGATATGCATTAAATAGCTCTTTTATGCTATTCAGAAATGGAATTATTCACAAATTGCCACACTATATGCAGTCTTTCTATGTGAACATAAGTATTACACAAATTGGCCAATCATGGAGCTGGAAATTTTACAAGAAACATATAAAGTTGGAAGGCTCAGATTGTCCGACTATTGACTGCGCACCACTTGATTAGAGATACTCAACGCTCATCAAGAGAACTTACGAAGTCCTAATTTTTCACTATTCAGTCTTCAAGATATGATTCAAGGTAGGTGAAGAAATCTTCCACGTGTCAAGACCACTGACGTCACCAGCCTCACTTGAAGGATTGTAAGCGGGCGAATCTTTCGTCAAAAGGCAGCGGTTCCACCTCGGATTCGCCCCCCCCCTCCCTAACGACAGCAGCACACCTCGTTTTCTTATAACTTCTCTGCCAGTTGAGGCCTGTAGATACCACCAGTTTCTGACGTGTCCGAACCCCTGAAGGAAGCCCTAAAGGCGACGCGAAGAAGGGGGTTTCAGTAGGGGGCGGAGTGGTCAGGACCAGCAGGTGGACACTGTTTAGATACTTATCCTAGGTATGGCAGAGAAGGTGAAACGAGTAAAGAGTAAAAGTGACAGTATTAGGCTAGGAGCTTGGTAGGCTCCACAAGAAGGAATCTCCCAGAGCGGGCCGTCATGGACAACTCCAGGGGAGAGAAGAGGATCCCGCTCTGGGTGAAGGAGCACTGTCCCAAACCCCTAAGGGAAAATATTTTAGAGACAATCTTTGCCGCTATAGGAGTTGCGTTATGTCTTTTGGTGGATCAGTCCTACGGCTACTTGGCAGTTTGCGATAGCAACCAAGATGTCGACAATCTTCTCAGCGTGAGATCCCGTACGAAGCTCGACGAAATTCACTTGCCACCGAAGGTCCCGCCTCACGTATCTGCTCAAAGATCGATTATCTGCCGTCGCTTGGATCCCTGGGTTGGATCACATAGTGCAGAGAAAATGAAGACGGAGATAGAAGAAAAAAAAAACTGGGCAAAGGTTGACGAAATTTACAAAGTTAAGAACCGTGGTGGAGGGGAGTAAACACACCTTTTCAAGGCTACCTTACAGACATCCGAGATGGCTTCTAAGGCATCTGAAGCTGGTCAAAAAATGTTTTGTACTAAGATCTCTGCGTCGTGTATTGATAGGGAAACCTTTGTATCCATACAGGTTTGCTTTTCGTGCTACGTCTTAGAACAGCACGCGACAAAAGACTGCAAATTCCAAGGCGAAGTGTGTTCAGAGTGCGCCGGCACTGGACATACCTGGAAAGAGTGCACCAATGGAGGAAACAAGAAATGCCCTAATTGTGATGGTCCCCATTGCACCCTTTCTATGTCTTGCTCCATAAAGAAAAATATGGTAAACGAAAAGAAAAGAAATATATAAGAGGGAAAACCTCGCAAAGAAAATACCAGTTACGCACAGGTGGCAAAAAGTCAGGAGAAAGAAAATACGCTACTCCAATTAGACCCCTCGATGAACCTGGAGTTTGTTATGTGCGTAATTCATGCCCACTTTGTAAATAAACCAAACCTGGAAGGTACACCACTGAATTAAATAGAATGGGGACTCAAAACGGGATGAAACCTATGAGCTTTCCAGATAACCCCCCCCCCTCATGTGAACTATATGAAACTCAGACAGGGAGCAAATCTGACCTGACACCAAGAAACATATCAAGATCTAGGGACTCCCGCTTGAACAAGCCAAAATACCCCTGAAACACCCGAAGCGATAGAAACTAAACAGCTAACCCAGACAGAAAATATACCTCAAAAGGCAAGCCAACAAAACAAGAACGCCAAAGAAAGCAAGAAAACCGCACCTAAACATAAAACCACAGATCTTAACTTAAAGATCTATGCCTCACCATCGGCTCCACTACCAATATTGGCAAAATTCAAGGATATAATTGAAAGACTGGTCAAAGGGAAATTTAAGTGGGATTACGATTGTGACGCTAATGAAGAAGACTTGCTCTCGGCATTAAACGGTGGCAGCATCGAAATATACCCTGAATCATGTTTCAATCTTTCTCATGAGCAGTTCAAGAAGAAAAGATCTGGGAGTGAGGTCACCTTCAGGAGAAGAACCAGCAAAAATACAAAACATCCAAGGAAAATAATATGCCATACAATACGAGATTTATCAACAGAATAAAAATCTTTTCGGTCAATGTAAATACTTGGGAAGGCAAAAAGATTGTCTACAATAACATCATTAGAGAGGTAGACCCGGACATAGCCCTAATCTCTGAGCATGGCCTTAATGTAGATAATAACCCCATTAAGATATATAACTACAACAACATTACGACCAGCCACACTAATGAAAAATACGACAATGTTACAATAGCTGTGCGTAAGGATATCAAGCACAAAGAGATCGCCAACCTGGAGGAATCATACCTCGCAATAAAGATCAGCACGACTATCGACGACCTTATTATAGCTGTGGGGTACCAACTCCCAAGACGATCATACCTTCCTATTCTCAATTTCCTCCGCTTGTTCAGGAGGAATAGCTCTACCATTCTGATCGGCGACTTTAATGCCCGTTGTAGGGAAGCAGGCTATACCACGGCATTCAATGGATCAGGAGCCTTCCTGAGCCTTCTTATGGAACGAAATGTGGTACAAAGAGTTGGCCCAAAGTTCTCCACGTACCTAACGAGAAGATCCTCCACAACACTTGATGTAGTCCTCACCAATGCTAACTTTGTTTTGAACCACACGATGGTTCCAGGCCCCTATACTCCGCCAGACCATATTAGTATGGTCACTACTATTTCAACGTCCCCTATAGAAATCAGAATTACAACTCGTAGATGTTTACCCAAGGCACACTAAAACGACTACAAAAGAATCTTACAAGATCATTAAGTGGAACAGTTGGACGGATTTACGCTTGAAGACCTCGGCAGATATTTGGAAAACTTTATGGCTAAAGTAACGGAAGCGGACAGAGTAGCCATCCCTAAGGTAGACTATAAGACTTTCCTGGCGCCACGGTGGGACGTGGATATTATTTAGAGGAAAAATATATTAGAGGAACTAGTTTGGCAAATAAATGAATACGGAAACTCAGCAGATCGTTGTAGGGAACACCGAAATCTTCGTTTGGAGATTAAATTTCTAATCAGCGAGAAATCCAAGACGATCTGAGACGGAATCATTGATAGGATGGACATGGAAGGCAACCCCAGGAAGTTTTGGTTTAAGATCAAGAGATTAAGCGGTACTCTTACCTCAAAGTCAAGCATTGCCATCACAACTGACGGAATAAGACCACCGATGATCGGGCTATTGAACACCCATTCAGAGAACATTGGAAAAAGAAATTCGATATTACAGAAGGGCAAAACGTGGATTTTGACATGGAATATAAGGAGGAAATCTTATCACATTTGGAGAAGTGAGGGCCAGCCCTAAAGCCCTTCCCCTGCGTGGATATCATTCGACGGGCGGAGGGAAAAAAGAAGACCTTTTACACATGATGAGTTTGAAGCAGCCCTAAAGAGCTTCAGAAGGAAAGCTCGAGGGATTTCAGGTATTAGTAAAGCGCATCTAATAAATGCTCTACCAAACATCAATATGTCAATACTGAACCTCTTCAATGCTTGTCTGAATGTTGGATACTTCCCTGACTTACTTAAAAGAGCGAGAAGATTTTTTTTCTAAAGCCAGGAGAGCCTAAAGAGGAAGTCAAGAGCTGCATGTCGATATCCCTACTAGAATTCATAGGGGAGCTATTCGAAAAACTGATCAACGCCAGGCTGAGGGACTGTCTCGACGCAAGGGACCATTACAACATGCAGCAACATGGCTTCCGCCAAAACCTTGGAACGAAAACAGCCCTTGCCTTGATGACCGAGTACATTGCTATAGCAAAGGCTGAGAATAAGAACGTACGTGGATATAGTGCTCAGAGACGTAACATCGGCTTTCAACAAAGTATGGACCCCAGGACTGAAGTTATGTGATCTAGGAATCGAAACAAATATCACAAAACTCCTCTGCGACTATCTTGAAGATTAGGAGGCAATTATAAAGATTAATGATTTCGAAGTACAACCCATGAATGGTGGGGTACCTCAGGGAGTCTGTCTAAGCCCAACGCTTAACACATTATATAAGTGTGATCTGTCCCCGCCTACCCAGGATTACTACCTCTTGTATGTTTAGCTGGCTGACGACATATCACAATTGATCACCAGTAACTATCGTAACCCAGCCGACATTGCGAACATAACGGAAATTGAAATAGACAACCTTAATATTTACGAAAATCGGAACAAGATACGTACTAATGTGCTGAAATTCAAAGTTCTTCCCATTGGACGTAATAAAACAACACATATACTAGTACGGGATGAATTCTACCCATATACCCGTGAAGCCTGGGCTCTTGGACTCAAAATCACAATGAGAGGGTACAGCAATCATCTTAATGTAAAGGTCGAGCAGACCAAGAGAAATCTACGATGCCTCTACAGATTCAGTAGTTTCTTCTCCCCAAACAAATGAAAATTATACATGAGCTTGGTAAGACCGATCTTGCTGTACCCCGCCATTCCATTATACAAGGCTAGCAAAAGTCAAAAAAGGCACAAGCGGTAAAGAACCAAGACAAGGCTCATTTTTAATGTCACTCTCCTGGATCACATCCCCTCAAGCACACTGCAAAATCTCACTGAGGTCGAACCCCTAAACGTCACCCTACATAATAAGGCAAAAGCTATATGGAGGAAGATCTATGCATACATACCGGAAAGGGTACTTAAAAGCATAAGACCACCCGAACTCGAAAACCGTAATAGACACTACCGACGTGAATTTGGCAGCAGCCAACTGCGTACGCAGGAGGATGTTGTACCACTATATCGTTAAATATACCCCGGAAAAACGCTAACCAAGTAAAATTCCGATTTTTTTTTTAACTTTTAAGAGCTCATCTGGCGACTGCCTACTTGGGCATTAGTCGCCGAATTCAACACTGCCTAGTACAAGTCATCTTTAAAATAAGATACAAAAACAAAAAGCAACAACAATAAAAATAAAAAAAAGAAAAGGCAATAAGCAGGCAGCAAGCTCCGATGTCGGGGGAGGTCTACCTCCCCCCGGCGCAGGAACGTGCGACCGACTAAAATAACAAAAAACAACATAAAACTCAACTAGTTAAATACAGTGGAGAAGGCCCGCCTCCCCCAAACGTCTATAAGTCTACCAGTCAATGTGCACGAACTCGTCCCGAGTACAAGGGACAGGTGGCAAGGATATTCAGCAAGAATGTGCCGAACAGTCTGGGGGACGAGGCAGTCTTCACAGTAGGGCGCTGGCAAGCGCTCCATCAAAGGGCTGTGCGTCCCGCGAATTTGTCCAATTCGGCGATGACAAAAAGAAGCTTGAAGCCTTCGGGGCAATGGGGGGTAGGTCCATGGCAACAGTCGCGGCGCACTGGCACGCAACATTAAGTTCCCGTCGACCGTCTCCAATCTTTTTTGCTGAGCAGCCCGGAGAGCTGCCCGTATTCCTGCCATGTAGTATGTGTGAGGAAGAGCGAAACGCTGGTCCGGTCGCAGAGTCCTCGCGGACTCTTTGGCGCCCTCATCGGCGCGCTCATTTCCCGCAGTTCCTACATGTCCAGGAACCCAGCAGGAGGTAATCTCGACATACGCCCGGCTTGCTAAAACTGTGGCGTCACGAAGGTCGCAAACTAGGGGATGCGGAGATTCCAATGCCCCGAGAGCACCCCTAATCAAAATCAGTCTGTGCATCCGGAGAGCACAAATATAGATCGAGGCAGGAAAATGAAGTGGTTCTTCGGCAGTGATGCGTAAACTCATCCACATTTAGGACACTCATCTCAAGCTCGTCGATCAGGTCGGCAAGGACTTGACCCCGGGGATTAATAGAGTACTCTGCCCAGTGAGGGTGTCTACCGTTTAGATCTCCGAGCAAGAGAAAGGGCCTCGCTTCGGAAGTCACCCGCGTCAAAGTCAGCTGTCGGTAGAACTTACGCGGAAATAACAGTATACCTGCTTATCAAGGTGCAGTTGCACATCTACTACCTGAAAGGAGGTATATAAAGTGAAGAGAACAATGGAGACATCATGCTGGGCGTAAATCGCACATCCTCCCGCCAGGCCTCCATTGAGTGGTAGTTGGGTCGCAAAACCCTTATACCCCGGGAGGGTGGGCAGGGGACATGCGCCCAGCATGGTCTCCTGCAAAAAGATAGATAACGGGAAACTGGAGTCGACGAGCTTCCGCAACTTCTCTTACTTGGCCCGGAGTCCGCGGCAATTCCTTTACATTAATATGCCCTCCAGGCCTAGCTCGGAGGAGATGCGGGCCTTAAAAGAAGAGAAGACTCTCACGGGAATGGTCGTACACTTCCCGGAGGCAGAACTCCGGGCGCTGTTGGCTGAACAATGCACTGAAGGTGCTTTCGCCTTCGAAGACTTACTCCTGTAATGCTGTCCTCCTTTCGCAAGGCAGCTTTAGGAACTTCGAAAGATGGCCTGGAGACCAACTTCAGGGGTGTTGCCTCCTGTGAGTCTAAAGACTCGGTAGAGGCGCGTGGCTGTTTCGCTTTGCGGGAAAAGCTCACACTGGTAGAAAGGAAGGGGGGGGGAGCCCTTGTTTTAGCCGGGGCTGAATTTGGACCCTTTGTGTCGCCAGCTTTACCAGGGGATCGTCCATGGTGGGTAGAACCTCAGAAGTGTTTCGAATGTGCGCGGAAACGCCGTACTTGTAGTCCTGGGGGAGGGGGAGGGGGCAAGGAGCAGAGGGTGTCTTTTTCAACATTAAGGCGTAGGATGTCCCTGGCAGCACCGGCTAGCCAGGACTAAGTCCTTAGCCTCGCGAAATGAGAAATGATACTAAGCCTGAACACCAGGATTTCCTTCTCAAGGAGATACGCACTAAATTGCTTCGAAGAAGCGGGGTGCGGCTATCCGCAATTGACACCCTTGACCATTCTCGATTTGGACTTATCGTGTGCGGACTCAGAGGAACTTACACACGCTTCGGGTAACCCTGTCTTTGCACGTCGAAAGGAGCGATTAGTATGGCTGAAGCAGTAGCAGTAATATTACCTCCGCAGCAGTGGCACGAATGCCTTCACGCGGTAGCGATTCCAACCGGTTCGCACCGACTCAGGGAGCTTATCACAGTCAAACGTGACGACGAGTGTAGGGGTGGGTCTTGAGGCCCCTCCCCGTTTTCTCATCACACGTTCGACCTTGACCACTACATGGTCAACCAGCTCTAAGGTGATGTCGTCTATGGAGTAGTCCACGAGTTTCCTCGCATAAACTACTCCTTCCACGAAGTTTATGGTAAAGTGCGGCTTCACTCTCACGGGCGTGTCATCAAATGTCCGAAGGGCACTAATCATGGCCTCCTCGGAGGGATTCGAAGCGTTCGCAAAAAAATCTCCCGTCCGAGAAACTCGTCACCTTTGGCTCTCTATCAATCACACTACCTAAAGCTCTCCTCTGATGGATCATGTTGCCCTTAGCCAACATGCTGCCATCAGTGGAGCGAATAACCAGGGAGCGTTTGAAGCCAGCGGGCTCGAAAACGCCAGGTATTCTCTGAATGAGTGGCCCCAACGTAATCGAGGCTCCACTCTGCGAACTTGTATTTTTGGTCTTTGTCAGGGACTCCGCACCCGGGGAGGGCCGCCGGGCCAGACGTGCTGATCTAGGCTTGGTCGCTTACCGATGCAACAAACCCATCCGTCCCCGCAGCCCCCGCAGACGGAGAGTAACCCAGAGTCTTTTTCGTCCTTTTCTTGTTGTTTCTTTTTTTTTAGGAGCGGAGGGCGGGGAATGAACTCGCGTCTCTCCTCCGCCGACAGGAGCCCCCAGGCCAGATGGACTGACCTCAGCAAGGTCCCTCTTCGAGATGGAGAAGGTCCTAGCGGTCGCAGTGGCAGAGACCGGAGGAGGAGATCCCTCCCCTCCTTTTACTGCCTTGGACAACCGAGCCGCCTCAATGGGGAGCGGTCGGTTATAGGCTGCCTACTGGCTTTCTTGGCAGTCCCCTTGGAAAGTAAAGGGGGGACTGCCGCTGGAAAAAGGGAGGCACCCGAGGGCGGCCTAGACGGTGTAGGAAGGGAGGGAAATTAATGGGATTTTTTTGTTAAACTCATCATTGGGCATGGCGACCCTTTTTATTCACGGGATGCAGACGCTAATCCATCCTCACAGTAGCCCGCTCTGCAAGGGGTGCGTATGGGGATGGCAGAGCCAGGTGCCACCATTTAAGGCCAATCCTCCCGCCTGGTGACCTGGCCGCCCTTCGCCATGGCGGCTCCACCTTGGACACGGCGTAAAAAGATAGAATGTGTAGTGATGAGGAAAGGGGATGTGAGGAACTATGGGTGGAGATAAACCAGATTGTTAAAAAACCACCATCAAAAACCGGAGCTCAGGGGTTAGGGAACATTGTCTTTTTCCCTCTCAGCCCCAATCCGGGATAGTTGGCTGAGAAGAAGGTCAGCATGTACCCTGTGAAAATAGAGGCCAACCAGAGAGAGTTGTGGGAGAGGTTGTAGGGGAAGTAAGGACCTAGGGAGAAACACAGGCTGTCTGAAAGAAGGAGAAGAGGCTAAGCTGGGGCCGGACGTGGCGCTGTGTCCCGTCAGCACGGCGGCCAGGAAGGCAAATCACCGCGCCCCTTACGGGGGTAAAATTCCAAAAACATAGGACAACCAAATGAACTATTTCATAAATAATGTCATGTATATCTTTAAAAAAAAGATCCGTAGTGGATAAATTAAGCACGGAAATAGAAGAAATAAATAATAACTAACAAATAAATAAAAGATTCAAAATGGACATGCAATAGGTAAATATGAAGCATGTGAAACACATGTATGAAGACGCCAAAAGTGAGCAAGCTCTATAGCAAAATTCAAGCAAACCAGAAAACAATGGCTTTAATGCTTCTATTCTGTTCAATAGATACATGAAAGACAAAAAGAAGCAAAAATAAAGATATTCCTAGACGTACTGGCACACAAACCCTTCTACTAAAATATCACTTTTTCTAACTATTCCCTCCTACTATCCCACACACCTTTTCCATCTTTTAAGTTCATTCATTCATTCTGATTATTGACTGTTCAGACTTCATTGAATAAATAAAGTTAACCCAGAAGAAGGTTGTTACTCGATAAAGGAGGCAGAGGAAAGGGCATGCGAATTAATAAACATGGATTTTTTTTCACTTTTCCCTACGGGGAATTTAAAAAGAGAAAAATACATTTAGAACTGTGAATAGGTGACTATTTGTCGCTTCCATCTAGTTCACTGGCAAAGGAAAATGAAAGTTTGAAAAGCAGCACATTTTCAAACCTTCATTTTCCTTTGCCTCCTTTGTCATAGAACTAGATCGGAGCGACAATACTAAATTTTGGTGTATTAAAATAATACATTTAAATGAATGAAGTGAAGTAAAACGTTTACAAATTTATAGATTCTTTGGTGAAATATCAAGGGGGAATGTAGAAGAATGAAAATTGAAGTTGATTAACTGTAAATAAATGGAAAGGCTATAATAGTTTTTAACAATTAGGAGACAAACCTGTCGCCTGGTTTCTTGTCTAGAAAGGGGGAAAATGAATGCTTGTGAGCATTGTTATTTGTTTGGGGTGGGAGTAGTTTTGCCGTGAAGACCTTGGTTGTTCACGTATGTAATAATATTAAAGGATCGGAGGTGTATCGGTGTTAGTCGGGTTTATTAATTTAATTTTGAGGGATTCAAGTGGTCTTAATTAATTATCTGTGTTTTCCGTCTTTAATTGAAAATCTATCGAATGAGGGTGTTTGGTTAGGCAATGTAACCTGATAGGGGAATTTTCTGGATTGGTAATGGGGGCTTCATATCTGACTTATGAACATGTAAAGTGCGCTGCGTAGAACCTAAATACACCTCGGATTTACATCACGAGCAGTTATACTCCTCAATAATATTATGTAACAAAATTTTACTTTTTGTTTGTAACTAAAGTAAATGAAAAAAGTCTTTTGATCTCCAAACTTTGTTTTTTTAGATAGGCCACTGAACTTTTAATTTTTCCCACTTGGAAAATAAAGATAGAGTATTATTAATTTCGGAAAAAATCGCTAATATATAAAAGGCTTTAATTTTTCTTAAAGTATGGTAGAAAGTTGTAAATCTTATTTTAAAAAAAAGAAGCATTTGAATGTTGTAGAATAATATTTGTTTTAAGGAAACCTTCCAAAATAGTTTAGATTTAATGAGAAATTTCTAGGATTTAGTAGAATTTTATGAAATTTTAGGAATGTTCCAGAACTAGCCAAAAGATACGCCTGATAACCTCCAGAACCTTTTGGGAATGTTCTAAAATATTTCTTCATAAATATTTCTATAGGGATTCAAGGATCTGCTATCATTTCAGCTCTAACTACCATAGTGAACACATCGTTAGAGAAATGGCTGCAATCATTCTCCAGCTGCATTCTGTTATATCTGCGGACAGTTTATCAAGACAAGAGCAAAAAAACTCTTTGTTACAACATCTATGAGAATATGTGAAGCTTTCAAAGCATCCTTTGGCATGCCAGTCGGGGATCAAGACAAACTTGACCATCTCTTTTTACTTGTGAACACTGCAAGAAAACCTTTGAAGGTAAGAAAATTATTTGTTGTAAAGAATAAAACATAAATGCCATAAGTATGTAAAGTATTATGTTTGTTTGTAAACCAAAAAACTAATAAAGTATATTTTTTTTAATTTTACAGGATGGTATAGAAGGGAAAGAAAAACCATGAAATTTGCTATTCCCAGGGTTTGGCGTGAACCTACTGACCACTCAAACAACTGCCACTTTTGCATTTCCTATCGCGATCTTCCATAACCTATTGCACAAGTATCACAGTGCTGATCCTCTTGTACGTACCGCAATAGCCACAACAGAAAGAAATAAACCACCCTCAAAGGAAAGCAACAATTCAGAAGCTGATCCATTTGTCAGAGATCTTCGCTTGTCAAATTCAGATGCTGAGTTTTTGATTTTCAGGCTCAAAGAGTAGAAATTGCTGATTGAAAATGTGCAGATGACATTTCTCAAGATTCTTTACCTATTAAGCTGGGCCTTGCTACTGAAATGATGTATCTGGTCTGTTTGATGGAATTGGAATTACATGTAACCCTCATGAGTGGAGGCTCTTCATTGACAGCTCCTCAAGAAGAATTAAAACTGAATTCGCCATAATTGGAATAAGCATCAATCCCTTTTCTTAGCTCATACAGTATATCTCAAAGACGTCAAGCTTCTGCCACAAACTTTGAATTATAAGGAGTGGCGCTACGAAGTGATTGGAGACTTCAAAATGTGAACAATTTTGATTGGTCTCCACGAAGGCTTTACCAAAGTTCCCTGTCATCTCTGTCTTTGGGAGAATAGAAATAACACAACACATTACCATATGAAGCACTGGCCATAGAGGACTAATTTCTCTGTTGGAGGGAATAATGTTTAGCATGAGCAATTGATACACCTTCAAAAGCTAGTGTTCCCCTCATTGCATTTAAAACTTGGTATTATGACGCAGTTTCTTAGAACTCTTAACAAAGAATCTGAAGCTTTCAAATACCTTGAAAAATTTTTCTGAAACACTCTCAGGCAAAGGTGAAAGCTGATTTCTTTGTTGGACCACAAATCAGGAAAATCATAGTGTTCATAATTCCATGAAAAGCTTACTAAAAAGGGAAGAAGCCTAGAAGAGTTTTGTTTCGGTGTGCCAGGGATTTTGGGGCAACCATAAGGCTGACTATCATGTAGAACTGGTTGAGAACTTAGTGAAAAGCTATGACCAAATGGGCTGCATAATGCTTCTGCTAATGCATATCCTTGATATCCATCTTGACAAGTTCAAGGAGAATATAAAAGAAGACTCAGAGGAGCAAGGAAAGCGCCTCGATCAGGCTATACCGGGTATTGCAAAAGTCCTGTTATACTCCTTAGGACTCTCTCAACAAAGGAAACATTGATAGTTTTAGTGCAGTTAGACACGGTTTTATTGTTTTAACATATAAATGTGTTTAAATTGTAATATAAATTTATGTGGCTAACTCCGGCGGTGAGCTCACGCTCCAGGCGAGACCTGAAGGCCGAGCACACGTTGGGGATAAAGTCCTTCCTTATGCTGGCCCTGGCACATACGCGGTTGACGAAGGACTTCAACTCGTTTACGTTGCTGTGGCAGACCTCGCAGGCCTTGCCTTCGGCATACGCCCACACGTTATAGTCTCGGGGATTGAGTTCGGGCGACTGCGTCGACCAAAAGTTCTTCGACCAGAAGTTATTGTTCGACCCTAACCACTTTTGCACGGTCTTGGCCGTGTGTGCCTGGGGACAGTCCTGCTGAAAGGCATAGTTCGCCTGCTACGTGACCTTTCTCATCCAGGGCATGACTTTCCTGTCCAAGATGTCACTGGAATTAGCCGCGAACAGTATCGACGACATTTTCTCGGCATTCGAAGCCACGACGCCGAGCATCATTGTAGAGGCCGGCTGCTTGGTCGTGGACACGTAGTGGACCTCGGTGACATCCGGCCGAAGCTTATTACGCGATCGTTCTGCTTGTTGATGATCGGATCGAACGTGGAGGTTTTTTTTCCGAAAAAATGAGAATTCGATTGCCATGATGCTTCTAGTCGTTGAGAAGGCGATAGTAGTGCTCCCCACGTTGTTCTCACATAAGGTTGGTGAGCAGAGGCCCTTCCACACATCTTAAGCTCTTGCCGCCCTCTTCCTTGACGGCCCTGGGCACTGTGACAACCGATATGTTATTCCTTGCGAGTGCAGTTATTTTGAGGTTCTGAGCACATTCGAAGGCCTTTCTCAAGGCGACGAAATTATTTTCTGAACTTAGAAATCGATCGTACGGACACAGACTGAGGCACCTCAATTTTCTTTCACCGGAAAATCGGTTACTAATGTAAATTATAACTCAATATTTTGCTAGATAACCGATCGCTCACTAAGAATAGCTGGTTTGAAGCTAGTAAACAAAAGATTTAACAATACGAACGCACGAAATTTATTTTCTTATAAAATAACACAGAAATGGAATAACTTGCTTAGGAATATTGTCGAAAACTTTAAGAGTAAATATCTTTGAAATTATAATCTATAAATGATCTAAAGAAATAAAAGTTGCTAAACAAATTCGTTCTCATAGATTTTCCTCCTTTACCTGTCCTTCATCTCTGATTGCCTCTTTCCCTTTCCTTTTTTTTGACCAGCCTTGATGGATCTTTGGGTTCTTGTTGGTTCGTATTTATGCAATACACACCATACACAGATAATAGCCGCCTTACAAACATCCTACATTGTAATATATGTCTTACAATGATAATATTCGATAGTTCTCGCCTCACAAAGATAATAAATACATAGACATGCTACACAAAATAATAATAATAACCATAATAAACACTATACAAAATCTGAAAATATAATATATGATAATACATGGCATACTCATCTAATCACGAAGGTACACCAATTAAAATCATCATTATTATTATTGATGATAATAATAATAGGGGGAAAAAATAATCCAATGGGTACCTTCTCTGGATGGTCCATACTGAGATTTGCGTCATACGGGGCATCATGGACTCCATCAGGAATACTATAGTGACCTTTAAGAGGGCTTTAGGTACAACCTGAGTCACCTTTTCTTGGAAAAATGGTGATGAGTAACGAAGGCATCTCCGACAGAAGCTTATTAAAAGATGGTAAAAAGTGGCAATGTTTGGCCAAGTAATAATGTTGAGAAGATACATCTCTCGAGTACTCTTGGCATGAAGGATGTGCAACTTCTAAAGATGATTTTATTCTGCAACAAAGATTCACAGGCATAAGTAGAGAAGCTAAAAGAAGAAACTATGGGGCGCGAGAAGATAGAGCACCTTTCTCGTTGGGATGCAGTCAACAGGTCTGCCTTTGATGAGCGGATCTGTCCTTACCCAGATGGTCTCCGGAATCAGGGATGTGGGTTATATTTGTACGTGTATGTTGCGTGTTGAATTTGTGAATGTATGTGTAATTGTGCGTTAGATGCGAGTGTAGGTTTGCATCCTTGAGTGTGTTTTGCATGCATTGCAGTTTATGGTTCTATGTGTGTTGTACGAGTGGCATGTGTGTTGTATATGTAGCTAGGTATCTGTTGTTTTATGTACATAACTGTATTTTGTTTTAAGGAGCGTATGTTGTTGAATGTGTGTTGTGTTCTAAGGGTGAGAGGTAGAGGTGTGTGTGTAAATGTGCGTGGTATGCCTATGGATGCATAGTTGTATGTGTGTGGTATGCCTATGGATGTATAGTTGTATGTGTGTGTGATCGCGCGCTGGAGGGGAAGTCGGCTGAATCCCAAACACATCCCAAGGAATGGCGAAGAGTGGCGGGTGAATTGTGCGAGGCTGCCTCTTGCGGACCCTGGAGGCGGCGAGACGGACCGACCAGAGTAATCACGATAATATTTATACCTCTGAATCCCTGAGCAAGAAGCCTTTCATCTTTCCGCAGGGGCGGCCACTTCGATAAAGGTTTTATGCCTTTAGAATTACTCATTAGGACTTTAATTCCTCTATTACCATTTAAATAGTTCCATATATATATATATATATATATATATATATATATATATATATATATATATATATATATATATATATATATATATATATATATATATATATATATATATAAGGCTTTAATTAAACCACATTCTCCGAAGACAATTTAATTCAGAACAGTTTCGGTGTATCTCACACCCTTTTTCAACTGACACTGGATAGAGAATATAAGAAAAGTGCTTACAAACATAACACAGGGTCAGGTCGTGAAAGTAAAAACTTTTCTTATATACACCAGAAAAATGCCTTCATTAAGGGGGCTTCTATGGCAGGAGATGTCAGTGCTTAATTGATAGTACTCATAAAAGTCTAACATACTAAGAACTAATATATTGTAACAACCGAAAATTATTTGTTGAGTAACATATCATTGTACCTTCTGATCTACGTCTGTTTTGTTATCTGCTTGCCCGGATCATTTTAACCACCATATTTCTGGAATAAAAATGATCTTTTTCGCCTTTTTTTTTATTATTTTAAGAGCCCATCGCACGACTGCATACTAGGGGAAAGGTCGCCGTACTCACACCCCAGCTTGATGTTATGCTAGATTAAAAGACAAATAATATATAAATAACAAACAACAAAGAGAAAAAAGGGACAAAGGCTAAGACAGGCTAAAAAAAGAACAAGAGCAATAACTAAACATAAAAAAACAGGATTAGTCAACGAGAAGAAGGCGCGTTCCGGCGTAGGGGTAGGCCTGCTCTTTTGCACGTAACTTGGTTTCATCCATCCTGATATTGTACAACTTATAGCCATGCTTACGAGGGGCGGTCAATAAGTTTTGCAATTCAGATATAAGGAAGCGAGATATGAGGAAAAGTGTTTTATTATTTTTCAATATAACTACCCTCGACTTCAATGCACTTGCGCCACTTGTCCCTGAGGCTTCGAATTCCCGACAACCAGAAATCTCCCGACTGCTGTTCAATCCATTCCTGGACGGCGAGTTGGACATCTTCATCGTCTCCAAACCGGCGTCCACGCAGTGCAGCCTTGAGCTGGCGGAATAAAAAGTAGTCGCCAGGGGCCAGATCTGGACTGAAAGGGGGATGGTTAAGCTCCTCGAATCCGCACTCGCGCAGGGCAGCTTGTGCAACTCTAGCCTTGTGAACTTTGACGACGTTGAAGTCTATCATGGGGCGTGAGGTTTCTAGGGACCCAACGGGAAGAGACCTTGGTCATGGAAAAATTGTCGTGGATGATGTTGATACACTTCCATGTGATATTCCAAGTTCTCGCTCGATTTCTTCGACCTTCACCCGTCGATTTTCGAGGATCATCCTCTCCACACAGGCCACATTGTCCTCGTTGGTCACGTCTGACGGGCCTCCTGGATGGATGCCATCTTCAAAGGACTCACCACCATGGCGGAAATCCCTATTCCAGCGAGCAGGGGTTGCATAGGAAGGGGCGGTGTCGGTGTACACTGCAACCATGCGTTCATGGATCTCTTTTGTATTCTGGCCTTCCTTGGTCAAAAATTTGATCACTGCGCGGTGCTCAACCTTCTCCATTGTTGAAAAATTTGTGACTGACGATCTGCGATCAGCTACTGCTTCTTAAATAGACGAGGCAGGAGCATGCGACTGCAGGTTCTGACTTGTTATAACCTGTCCTAACACCCTCACAAACAGCCATCCCCCTTCCTCTGTTTTGTCCTACCGATTCGCAAAACTTATTGACCGCCCCTCGTATTTTATATCTGTAATTTTTTTATGCATTGCTTATGATTATTTGGTTTGAAGCTACTGTACCCCGTAAGGGGCGCGGCGATTTCCTTCCTGTCCGCTGTGCTGATGGGACACATCGCCCCGCCAGGTCCCAGCTTATCTTATTCTCCTTATTTCTGACAGCCAAGGTTTTTACTCTATTTCCCCACTTTCCATACAACCTCTCCCACAACTTTCTCTGGTCTACCTCTAATTTTACAGTGTAGACGGTGACCAGCTTCCTCTCCCTCAACTATCCCGGATCGGGGCTAAGGAGGGAGGGGACAACGTCCCCTCACTCCTGCCCTCAGCTCTGGGTTGCTGGGTTTTAAAAAACCTGGTTTATTTCCACCCACACCTTCTTCACATCCCCTTTCTTTCTCCTTTCAATGTCTATAGATTTTAGACCGTGCCTAAGGTGGAGCCGCCATGCCGATGGATTGCAAGGTCACTAGGCGGGAGGAGTGGCCTCAAATGGAGGCAGCTGGTTATGCCGACCCTGTACTCACCCCTCGCAGAGAGGACTACTGCGTGGGGGTGATTAGCGCATGCATCCCGTGACATAAATAGGGTCAGCATGCCCAATGATGAGTTAAAAAAACAACTCTCCCTCTACCTTTCCCTGTAACATCGTTGGAAGCGCCCTCGGGCAGCTCCACCGATAAAATGGAGGTCCTCCGCCCTGTGCTATTTCAGGGCACTCTACAAATCTTCTCTTCTGCCGGAGAGGAGGCTTACTCCTTTCCTTTGCATAAGGATGCAGGGGCGTCTCCCTCACCCCCTTCTCTGGAGTCTCCCCCCCCCTTTGCTTTCCAAGAGGACTGCCAATAAAGCAGGCAGGCGGTTTAACTCGATAGGGCTAACTCCATTAGTGGGGTGAAGGATGACAGGGCCCGTCGGCCCGTGCCCTCCAAATTCGTGGGGGCACGTATATCCAGCTTGCAGGGGGTTACTACACGTGCCCCCCTCTCTTACCTAACGGATGCAGGTTAGCCGGCCCAAGATGACACGACCAAAGGTACCTCGAATGAGATGTATTTTGGTGGGGGCCACATGGAGGCCTTCCTTGAGATGTACATGGCCACTGAGGTGACCCAGCCCCGGACCATATGATCTTCTATGTAGTTAATCCGGGCTTGGCGCTAAGCACGGAACCCGAGTCCAACCCTATTCAAGCTCTTCTTTAGACTGCCTCACCAGGACAGGAGGGATCTCATCCCTTGGCTGGTGGCCCTATGACAGCAGGGCAGGGCGTGTGAACGCCCCGCCCTCCTCTCCTAAAAAGAAAAAAACCCTGTGTAGTAGGTCAGGTTAGATCTCCTGGCCTCCGGATAGGACGCAAGGCAACTCTACAATTGGGCCTCTCCCGAATGGTACAATTTAACTATGGGTTGCAATAAATCTCGTAAAAGTGACTCGTTTCCTTATGACAACAGCTACCATTGGCAGAATTAAATCAACTATCTAGGAGGTTCTGGATATCAAACTGGACGAAACATAATAATCTTTAATACTGTACAAACAAAAAATAAAGTAATGGACATGAAAGATAAATGCAAGGTGAAGGTGGGAGCCGTGAGTATACACCAGCGGCCGCACGCGACTGACAAAGGAGACTCCAATTCAGGGTGGATCTGTCACACAAAGGTTTGGCTGCTCGAGAGGAGCAGGGGTATGAGCGTCGAGCTCGATTAATTTCAAACAGCACGGGTTGGGTTTGCACTTAGGGCCGATTAGTACTCGACCTGTTCAAAGTTATGACGGAGGCTACAACCTGTCTTCCAGTGACCACTGCCAGACTCGAAAATAGGGATCGAGGGAGTTTTTGCTGGGCGGAAGCTGGGCTTGAATATGGCAGGGTCGTATATCAATAGTAATTGCCGGGTCTAATTATTCGGAGGATAATGAATGTTTCACTCAATATTTAATATTTAACATTTATCACAAATTAATTACCGCCTACACTCGGCCAGCAATATGAGTCTGCAGGCCTTACGTTATGCGTCGTGTCCTCTGAATGGCTTCAACGCTTCCTCGTTATTTGCTTCACTGATGGCAGCCTGTTGGATAAGGGCAACATGATCTTTCAGAGGAGAGGTTTAGGTAGACTGATTGGTAGAGAGACGAAGGTGACCAGTTTTTCAGACGGAAGCCTTCTGCCAAATGCGTCGAATCCCTCCGAGGCGGCTATGATTAGTGCCCTTCGGACACTTGATGGTACGCCGGTGAGTGTGACATTTTTTTGTTTTTTTTAAAGTTTTTATCTGGCGACTGCCTACTTAGGCATTAGTTGCCGTATTCAACAATGCTTATTACTAGGCATCTTTAAAATAAGATGCAAAAAACAAACAAAAAAAATAAAAAGGAAAAAGGCAATAAGTAGGAAGCAAGTTCCAGCTTAGGTGGGAGGTCCGTCTCCGCCACGGCGCAGGAACGTGCGACCTACTAAAATAACAAAAAAAACTAGTTAAATAAATGGGAGAAGGCCAGCCTTCCCCACAAGTCTATAAGTTCACCAGTCAATGTGCACGAACTCGTCCCGAGTACAAGGGACAGGCGGTAGCGACCTCGCCCATCCGTTACCGGGACAGGTAACGTACGCGGAGACCGCCCAGACTGGGATATTCAACAAGAATGTGCCAAACAGTCTGGTGGACAACGCAGTCTTCACAGTAGGGTGCTGGCGAGCGCTCAATCAAATGGCGGTGCGTCCCGCGAGTGTCTCAAATTCGGAGACGACGGAAAGCAACTTGAAGCCTTCACGGCATTGGGGGGTAGGTCAATGGAAACAGTCGCAGCGCAATGGCACGCAACTCTTAGTTCCCTTCGACCGCCTCTTATCTTCTTTGCCAAGCAGCCCGAAGAGCTGCCCGTATTCCTGCCATATAGTCGGTGTGAGGAAGAGCGAAACGCTGGTCCAGTCGCAGAGTACTGGCAGACTCTTTGGCGCCCTCATCGGCGCGCTCATTCCCTCCCATTCCTACATATTTCAACGTCCGCCCGGCTTGCCAAAACCGTGAAGTGACGGATATTGGGAACCAGGGGATGCGGAGATTCCAATGCCCCGAGAGCACTCAGGGCGCTTTGTGAGTAGCTATAGATCACAATCCGGTCTCCGAACCGGGCACGTCGCGTAAACTCCCGTACCGAGTGATGTATTTCTATCAGCTCGGATGTGAAGACAGACGCAGCGCCTGGCAGAGCCCCGCTGACTTCAAACAGAGGGGATACGGCGTGGAAGCCAAACCCCTCTTGGGACTTGGAGCAGGTGAGTGTGACGCCGCACTCTACCTTGAACTTCGTAACAGAAGTAGTTTATGCGAGGGAAATCGTGGACTACTCCATAGAAGACATCACCTTAGAGCTAGCCGATTATGGACCGGTCAAGGTCGAACATGTGATGAGAAAACAGGGAGTGGCTTCGAGACCCACCCCTATACTCTTCATCACGTTGACTGTGACAAGCTGCCTGAATCGGTGCGTGCCGGTCGGTATCTCTACCGCGTGAAGGCAATCGTGCCACTTACGCGGAGGTGCTACTACTGCCACCGCTTCGGCCATACAAATCGTTTATGTAAATGTGCAGAGTCGGTGTTATACGAAGTCCAAGTCGTGTGTGTCCACATGTATCATAACGGAGAGCTACACCCCGGTTCTTCGAAGCAATGTGGTGCGTATCTCCTTGAGAAGGAAATCCTCGCCGTTTAAGGCCAGGATCGTCTCTCATTTCGCGAGGCTAAGGACTTAGGCCTGGCACGTAGGGCGCTCTCTGGGCCATCTTATGCCTCAATGTTAACAAAGACCGCTGGCTAAAAACAGGGTTACCCCTCCTTTCCCCAGCGTAACCATTTCCCATAAGGCGAAACGGGCGCGCCCATCTACCGAGTCGTAAGATTCACAAGAGGCAGCACCCCCAAAGCTGGTCGTGAGGCCATCTTCCGTGGTTCCTAAAGCTTCCTCCCGAAAGGAGGACACCACTGAAGGAGCTTCGGCTTTTTTGCCTACACTCAGTGGTAAGCTAGGTGGCTCGGAGTCGTTGGATCATCCAAAAGAGGGACCCCCGCCTTCCTAAGGTTTCGAGGCGAAGGGAGGAAAAGAATCCCATGGCCAAGCCAACATCCCTTGATAAGTCCTCGAAGGCCACAGCACCTTCAGCAGATTGTCCGGCCAACAGCGCCCGGAGTTCTGCCTCCGGGAATCGTACAGCCATTCTCCCGAGGGTCTTCTTTTCGAAGCGGGACCCTGCATCTCCGCCGAGCTAGGCCTGGAGGGCATATTTCTTCAATGGAATTGCCGCAGACTACGGGCTAACTGGGAGGAGCTGCGGAGGCACGTCTCCTTCCCGTTCCCTGTTTGCTATCTTTTTGTAGGAGACAATTCTAGGCGCGTGCCCATTGCCCACCCTCCCTGGTATAAGGGTTTTGCGACCCCACCGCCACTGGATGGGGGTAGGGTAGGAGGATGCGCGATTTACACCCGACATGATGTCTGCGTTCTTCTTTTTGCTCTAGATCAGGGCTGGGCAACCTTTTTAAGTGGGTGTGCTAAAATTGGCCGAATGTTTGCTACAAAATTTTCTCACGTGACAATACTTGACTAAAACCCAATGAAAAAATATAAAATTGAAGATGTCTTTTCATTCATTCCCAACCCTTTATGATGCATAAAAATTAAAAGGAAACATAGTCATTTTACCTAAAAATATACATATTATCATATTATATTAAGCAGAATTGAATCTTTATCATTTCAAGAAGAAAACAACAAATCCAAACTAGAGAAAGAAAAATTGTGGACCTATTTATTTATTTACCATCAATGAGACTTCTGCTGCTGCCTCACTGATAACATAATTTATAACAGGTTGTACACAATGCGGTTGCTATATAAAATAAATTGGAAATACATTTATTTAGTTTTCTTAAGTTATGCATTTGGCTTCGCGTGCCGGTAGAAGTCGTTGGCGTGCCACGTTTGCCACGCGTGCCAAAGGTTCCCCACCCCTGCTCTAGATACCTCCTTTCCGGCAGTAGCTATGCAGCTGTAGCCGTTATTTCCGCGTGCATTCCATCGTCATCCGACTTCGACGCGGGAGACTTCCGCCACGTCGTGGCACTTTTGCCGAGGTCATTTCTCTTGCTCGGAGATCTGAATGGTAGAAACCCTCTCAGGAGAGACTACTCGATTGATTCCAGGTGTCAAGTCCTTACCAACCTGATCGGCGAACTAGAGATGGGTGTCCTAAATGCGAATGAGTTTAAGCATTACTGCCCGAGAACCACTTCATTTTCCTGCCTCGATCTATCTTTGTGCTCTCCGGATGCACAGTCTGATTTTGGATGGAGGTGGTTGGTGATCACTTTCCCATTCAAATATCATTTTCTGGGCCACTGCCGCCCAAGAGCCCGCCCCATTAGTGCTTGTCGCGGGCGCGCTGGTCTTCATTTAAGAAAATGACGGATTTCTCTGTCTCAGTTGAGGAGTTTAGATTGGTAGATGAGGCCGTTGAGTTCTTCTCCGGCAACCTCATCACCGTGGACCTAATTACTATTTCTAGAACGTCTAGCCGTTTTTCACGCCGGTCAGCCGAGTGTGGGGCGGCCCTCAAACAGAAGCGTTATGCCTAAATACGCTATAACCACCGCCCGAACGAGTTCACTGGCGGTGAATTTCATCAGGCTAAGGCTAAGGCTAGGTTCCGGTATATTTCGAAGTACACCCGTCCGCTCCTCTTGGTGGGCATAAATATCTTCACTTAACGGGAAGACCCTTCTAGTAGAGGTGAGGAAGCAAGCCAATAAGATTCGGGGCAAGTTCTCGCAGGACTCCCCTTCAGTTCTTCAGGAAAATGGGATCGCAATCTCAGATTCCGCGTCCGTGGCTGAATCCTTCGCAGCCACTTTCTCCACATTCTCTAGGGGGATGCTGCTCCACCAGCATTCAATTTGCGTCGTGATGTTGCTAAAGGCCGTCGACTGGACTTTACATTCAAAGGCAGAGAAGCCTTCAAAGACATGTGGTTTAATTTGAGTGAGTTTAGTTCCACTCTCTCTTCGTGGGCGGTCACCATCTCTGGTCCGAACGATGTCCCGTACGCCATGCTTTGACACCTAGGTGAGAAGGCATGTCCTTTCTTTTAAATTTGTTCAACAGGACCTGGGTAGAGGGTATCCTCGCAGATTATTGGCCAATCTCTACTGTGCTCGCTTTTCGGAAACCGGGGAGAGATCACTCTACCCCAGCCGGTTTCCTCCCACTCTCTCTAACCTTCTGCATGCGAAAGTTGATGGAAAAATTGGTAAATGTTAGATTAGTCTTTTTCTGAACAGCGGAAGCCATCTGTCTTCTGCACAGTGTGGCTTCCGTAAGTTTCACTCCACGTCGGATGATCTACTACGACTGGAAAATTCCGTCTGCGAGGCCTTCCTTCGTAGACAGCACTTTGCCGCGGTGTTTTTCGATCTGGAGAGGGCCTATGATACCCGATTGGCGATACAATATCATGGAGACTCCACACGATGGGGGCGAGGGGACTCCTCCTAATCTTTATATCTCAATTTTTCCGAGATCGTCGATTTCGCGTACAGGTGTGGAGAGCCCTCTCCGGTCCAATGAAGCAGGAAGAGGGTTTCCCGCAGGAAGTGTCATCAGTGTCGCACTCATTGCCCTGAGCATCAACGGCATCACCTGTGTGCTGCCGGAAGATGTTCTCGCGGGCGGGCATTTTAATCTCTTTTAGCGCGGCCCAGATGTCAACTCAGGAGCGTCGACTCCAACAAGCATTGAACCGCATTTTTCGCTATGCCGAAGCGCACAGGCGTCGGGTTTTCTTGGCCAAGAGTAAGGTGGCGCACTTTTGCCGCCATCCAAGGCAGCAAAAGTTCTAAATGTTTCTAAATGGGGTTCGCCTGGAAATAGTGGACTCCACCGTTTCCTTGGTCTTGTATTTGACCGACGCCTCACCTAGGAGGCTCATATTCGCAGCCTTAGGGTCTCTGCTACCCGCGCCATGGATATTCTTCGTTCCGTGACGTTCAGCGCTTAGGGCACTGATAGGGCTACTGCCTTACTTTTTGATCGATCCTTTGTTCGTTCGAAGCTCGACTACGGATGCAATTTTTATGCATCCGCATTCGACCGTGTATTGCGGCAGGTGGACTCGATCCACCACACCAGCTT
Organism: Ceratothoa steindachneri; assembly: GCA_963969495.1. Classification (NCBI taxonomy): domain Eukaryota; kingdom Metazoa; phylum Arthropoda; class Malacostraca; order Isopoda; family Cymothoidae; genus Ceratothoa; species Ceratothoa steindachneri. The sequence goes on along the minus strand of OZ018320.1, from coordinate 141,622,486 downwards.
TGCCTGGCAACAGGTGCCAAAATTCATAAAGAGTGGCAGAAAATTGAGCCAACCACCTGTGCCAACTTAGTCTCATTATGCAAAAACGCATAAAAGCGGTTATAAAAGCAAAAGGAGGACACATCAAATATTACTTTTTCATAGAATATACGCAAAATGTTTATTTGTATTATGTCAAGTATAAAATAAATGAGTTTCAATCATATTCTTCACTTTTTCATACCTGCCCCATAATCTTGGCCAAAGGGTGTATATAAATTTATAGATATAGTTGTAGATAGATATATTAGCGGCTATAATGATTCGGACACAGGTTTCAATCCCCAAACTTACAGCAGACTTCCATTGACCCAGACGGTTTTAGCGGGTCATTCACAGTTCTGATCGGATTAAGCTCCTGGGAGGGAGGGAGCTTATATAAATAAAAATCCGTTTACGTCCTGATTAAGGTAGACTTGTCCTCTGAAACACGTCAATTCTATTATGCTGCATATTGCTCGCATCTTAAATCGCTTTTGGGTACTTGGAATAATTTGGTTAGAGTCGCTGGTGAAGGTATTTGATGAAAAGAAAAACGAGAAAATTACACCATCTATCAGAAACAGCCTCATATATTGATAGGACTAGGATACTTCACTGTTGGTTGGGGCTCGCAGATAGCACCCTCTTTTTCCTTAACTGACAGTTGCCCTCCCTAGAACTCCCAAAGAGGTAAAGGCAATTAAATTAAATATTTGGTTGGCTAGAAATTATTGTTATTTCATTAAGGATAAGAACACAGATGTGTTAAAGGAAATATAATTAGTTGCCATTATTATTAACAACAATCAACCAATGCTTAATTAGTCGGTAGCTTCCTGATTTAAGGAAATCAGCAAATGGTGAGAAAAATAAGCATTGATATCACCTCTTTCATACCAGTTTCCATTAATATGATGTGATAGTGACTGAATTAAGTGAGAAATCAGGGACTGTAAGGTGGTGAAGATGGAAAACTTCGACCAAGCTCGATTATAGTTACCGAGGTCAAACATACCCAGTGTGTATGAGGGTAGACACGTGTAAAAACATGGATGAATGTATTCTATTTTATTTATTATAAAAAAACCTAAAGACGTTTCAACTAGAAAACTAACAAAAATTGGTTATAAAAGTGATGAAGTTAGAGTAGATGAAAATATATGGAGGATTCATAACCTTAGTATATGTGTGTACTAGATAGAGAGTGGGTACGTAACTCTCCTGAAACTACCCCCAGTCGTGGGATGGGAGCTAAAGAAAAAGGAAAACAAAAATAGAGAAATTGCTTCATGAAAGGTTGAAAGAGAGAAGGCGTGTGCCAGTATGGCACTGCCTATTAAGGGACTCCCTCATATGAAAGTGCCAACCTTGAGAGAGTCTAATAGGAAAATGCCAACCCATGAGGGAGATTTTTATGAGAGTGCCTCTCTTTGTAGGCCCTGGTATGGGATGCCTATCTATGCAGAGCCTATCTTTGGAAAAGGCTTATTATATCCTTATTTAATATAGTAAGGCATTTTATGAGGGGGGGGGGGCGATCTATAGTGCCTATTAAGGGGAGCTTATCATAGGAGGGCTTATTATGGGGCGTATTTGGCTTTCAGTTCGCCAATCTTTCTTTATCCAGGAGGATCCCCGACCGAATAATGACATGTACATAAAGGTCAGTATGACAATCGGTGCTCGAGGGCCCCATGGGCTGGTCCTCTTTGGGAGAGAGATGCCAGGGAGTTTTGTGTTTTAACACCAAACGGCGTTCAGGTGGAACCTTAGTCGCCTCGGGGTAGAGGGATCTGTTCCGCGTCAGAGGTATGTGGATATAGATACCCACCGGCAGGATTGATTCCTTAAAACAGAGAGTGTGTGTATTGTGCTACGAAGACGGGAGAGGAAAGAAAGCAGTGTTGTAATTGTATGTGTGTGTTATGAGAAGTGTAAGATCTACCCACCCCAATACTGGTAGCCAGATCTCTACGAGCGCTGATGTTTGTGTTCGCTCTTGACGGGATCGAACTCGGTACCGCGACCTTTGCCGCCCGGCGCCGCATCCACTCGGCTAGCATGAACTCTAGAGTATTATAGTAGTGCCTCTTAATTGAATCTTTATTATACGGGTCTCAATCATAGGAAACCTACTAGGTAGTGCCTACTATGAAAATGCCTATTGTCTGAGTGCCAATTACGAGCCTGCCTTTTATAAGAATGCCAAGCTTAGCAGGGTCTACTATGGTAGTTTCTATATCGGAAACCCATTATGACAGTGCCTATTGAGAGAGTGCCTAATATTCAGAGATTTACTTGAAAGTGCCTACTATAAAAGTGCCTAATGCTGGAGTACCTTTCACAGGGACCTACTTTTCGTGTTGTTTACATTGGGAGTGCCTATATTGGGAGTGTCTATATTGGGAATGTCTATTTTGGGGTGTCTATATTGGGAGTGCCTTTATTGGAAGTGTGTATATTCGGAGTGTCTATATTGTAATTGCCTATATTGGGAGTGTCTATATTGGGAGTGCCTATATTGGAAGTGTTTATATTGGGAGTGTCTATATTGTAAGTGTCTATATTGTAAGTGTCTATATTGGGAGTGCCTATATTGGAAGTGTCTATATTGGGAGTGTCTATATTAGGAGTGCCTATATTGGAAGTGTCTATATTGGGAGTGTCTATATTGTTAGTGCCTATATTGGGAGTGTCTATATTGGGAGTGTCTATATTGGGAGTGCCTATATTGAAAGTGTCTATATTGGGAGTGCCTATATTGGGAATGTCTATATTGGGAGTGTCTATATTGGGAGGGTCTATATTGTAAGTGCCTATATTGGGAGTCTCTATATTGGGAGTGCCTATATTGGAAGGGTTTATATTGGGAGTGCCTATATTAGAAGTGTTTATATTGGGAGTTTCTATATGAGGAGTGCCTATATTGAAAGTGTCTATATTGGGAGTGCCTATATTGAAAGTGTCTATATTGGGAGTGTCTATATTGAAAGTGTCTATATTGGGAGTGCCTATATTGAAAGTGTCTATATTGGGAGTGCCTATATTGGGAGTGTCTATATTGGGAGTGTCTATATTGGGAGTGCCTATATTGGGAGTCTCTATATTGGGAGTGCCTATATTGGAAGTGTTTATATTAGGAGTGTCTAAATTGTAAGTACCTATATTGGGAGTGTCTATATTGGGAGTGCCTATATTGAAAGTGTCTATATTGGGAGTGCCTATATTGAGAGTGTCTATATTGGGAGTGCCTATATTGGGAGTGTCTATATTGAGAGTGCCACTATGAGACCGTCTCTAATGACAGTGCCTAGCGTGGGTACATAGGTACATTGGGAGTGCCAATTATAAGAGTGGCGATTAGGGGGCGGTGACTAAAGGGTGCCTATCTTAAAATTGCCTATTATGGGAGAGCATAAGGTAAACAACCATGAGCCTATTCGTAGACTGAACGTAGGCCCTCAAACGTACGAACCTCCTCCCCCACTCCTTAAAAAGCCTGAAAGTGTGGTTCTATGGCAGGGGGCCTTAACCCATGAAATCCCAGCACCAACCTCCAATTCAGGTAATTATTGGTAATTAGAGACTTAGAGGCACTGGGGTTCAGTGAGGAAGGCTCGTTACAATGGCGGCTTAACGGCTGCCTACTGGTCTTCACCCTGGTACAGGTGCGCTATAAACATTCCTGGCATAATGCACCCTCGGTTAATGATCGTCCCTGGTACCAAAGGGTCCGCGCAACGGCACGGAACGGGGTCTATCTGCCCCTAGGCCTGATGGCGTGCCGCGCGGCCCGCGGGCACAGAGGCGCAGTATCTAAGATGACAAAGTTCCTATCGAGAGGGAGAGGGGGGGGGGGGGTAGGCACAGCACATACCATTTGTGTTAGATCGTGTGTGTACCTTTGCGTTAGATCATTTGAGTGTGTGTGTGTGTGTGTTTGTGTTTCATTCTCTATCTGTCTAATGTCTGACTCGCTTTGTTTATTTGCTCGTCTGTTTCCATCCCGTTTTTCTGCCTTTCTGTTTGTCTCTCTGTTTTCCTCTTTCGCAGTGTCGATCTCTCTCTCTCTCTCCCTCTCTATCTATATACGTATCTATCTATGGTACTTATTTTAGTGTGTAGGTCTGAATCTCTCTCCCTGTTTCGTTGTCTATGCCGTCCTCCCTCTCTCTCTCTCTCTCTCTGCTGTACAGAAGACCTCTTACCAAGTACCTCATCGGAATGTATCGTATGGTCAACGAGATGTTTACCATTCTCGTTACCACCCCCACCCCCCGATACACACACATATACCCTTCATATCTACGATTCATTTCTCCTTCCACCTGCCAAGCTCGGTGCCTCGGTCCGTGCCGTTGGTCGGGTAGCCCCGTCGTCATAAGTTCGGCGAATTTAAGAGACAAACGCGGATCTTAACTCGGCCTTGGTCTGTCTCCGCGTCTCTAATGGCCGCCTCTGAACGAGCGCGGGAGCGTCGACCGCTCGAACTCGCCCGGCTCCTATTTTCACTTCCTCCATCAGCAAAGGGGTGACAGGTGCCATCTGGATGAGGTTTGGATGCCCCTCCCCCCACAATTCACCCTCCCTACCTAGCTTGCAAGAGGCTCTGCGGCTACATCTCTTCCATACATTTTCACTTCCTTTAACTTCACCACTTTTATAGATCTCTCTTTAAAAGAGAGTAGGATATGACCTCGTTGGTTGTTTTAGAGTTACCTCAAAAACAGACCGGAGGGTCATTGACTCGATGGTCATTTTAGCACCCCGCGGGTTGGGGTAGTCCGGTTCCGCCGGGGCCCGAAGTCGATTAGGCAGTGAAAAGTCCATCTTGGAGAGGGGGAGCGGGGGGACGACCTTGCAAAGATTCCCTCGTTGGTTTTCGATTAAAAAAAAGACCCTCGCGTTTTCCTCTAAGCATTTGTGCTATTTGTACAGACTTCTAAGCGAATATGCTTTGTGTGTAATCTTCTAATTAATTTGTGCCCATTTTACAAAGCATTTGTGCTCTTCCTACAAACTTATAGGTACTCTATGCTCTTTGAACAAACTTCTACTAACTTGTGTTTTTTGTGTACAAATTTCTCACTACTCTGTGCTTTTAGCGCGAACTCTTAATTTGGTTGTTTTTGTTTCAGTAAAAAAAGTAATAATAAAAATACAAATGAAATAATAATCACTTTTGACATCCTTCAAATTTATTTTTCTTTCTATCCCGCCGTCTCTTTGTTCCTCCCATCCTTCCTTTTCCTTTGTTTATTTGTTTATTACCAATTAAAACTAAAAAGCGAAACCCAAGGAGGACATCTCCGTAGTTTTCCCCCCCCAGCCCCTACGTGTTTTGGGGCCAGGAGCCGACAAGGAATCATTCAAATACAAAGTTCTATCGTTAGTTATGTAAATTTTCCCTCATTTTTTCTTCTACTTGGACGACTTAAAGACAACTGAGGCTATTTCTACACATTTCTCCTTTTCCCAACGCCATCACTTTATTTACAAATCGTTCCTCAATCTCTCATGCAAAGATGCCATCGTTGATTCACCTTTTATCTAAATTATAAAATCTTTCAATTCTTCTGCCATAAATTAAAAATCGTTAAATTCGCTCCGCGGACCCTCCCCTCCTCGAATTCATCCTTGTGGTGGTAATTCTTTTTAATAAACATAACAGTCGTATAATGTTCATTACCATTATGTAATGATCTTCCTGGTAACTACCTGTAATACGCCTGGTGCCCAAGGGAAGGTAGTAATTAGATCGAAGGTGTTTAGATATTCAAGTGGCTATCTTGTAATTTGAGGGCTCAGGTAATTACTCTAAATCATCTTAATTTGGGTCTTTTCAAAGTATTTAATTAAAAATCACGTACCAAATCAGATGGCTTGGGAGGGTCATGATTTAAGTGTATGTATGGGTGGGGAAGGGTAGTTATGTCAGGGAGAAAGGGAGGAATGTGTATGTAATGGAGGAGTACACACACTGACGTGCAGGTCTGCTCTAGTCTCTTAGAAATCCCCCACGTAGACACGTGTCTCGTAGGAGAATTCGGATGTTCATCGTAATTCCCTGGTACCAGGGTTCTCCTTGGGAGTCCCCGTGTCACTGGTAACCACTTAAACACCAGCCAGGTCATGGACAGGGAGCAGGTAAGTCGCTTAAGAAGAAGATAATTGCCTGTGACGAATAAGATTCACTTGATTGAAGACTTTTCGACTCGACAATTCTCCCCCCCCCCCCCGCCACTTCCCTCAAACTACCGCTCCGGCTCAATTGGCCCTCGCGTAAGATGGGCTACCAACATCTAACTATTTCTTGCATTTTTTCTAGGAAATATAAACCAACGAGGGAATCTTCCCGAGAATGTTTTGAAAAGAGAGGTGCTTAAAGAGAGTGGTGATGTTAGGGAAAGGGAACGTTATGGACGATACCTAGACATACCCTAGCGCAGGACGAAGAAAATAATTCGGAATAATTTATTTAATTATTAAAAATGCGGAAACCTACGGGGAGGGGACGTATCAGCCAGAAATGTTAGGGTAGGAAAAATTAAGTTAGGGGGAACGTCCAGACTGCGAAGCCCCAATAAGGGAAACTATGATGGTGATGAACGAAAGAGAGAGGTTGCACACGGGTAACTCAGCCACCGGTGAAATGTTAGGGACGGTAAAACGAGTTGCCAAGTCATTAAAGGTAGTCACGTTAATTAGTAAAGCGAGGGCACAGGGGTAAGAAGAGGTGCAAATGTCATCAATGATAGGTAGATTACCTAACGGAATGAAGGTAGAAGGGTAACATGAGGTCCGAAAGTCGTTAATCGTAGTCACGTCACTTAATGCAGCGAGCGTAGAATGGCAACAAGGGTTATAAAGCAATAGATGATAGTCACTTTACCTAGTGCAGCGAGGTTAAATGGTAACTAGGGTTGCAAATCCACCAGAGTTAGTCACTTTACCTAGTGCAGCGAGGTTACAATGGTAACTGGGGTGAAAATTCATCAGAGTTAGTCACTTTACCTAGTGCAGCGAGGTTACAATGGTAAACGGGGTTGCAATTCTATCAGAGCTAGTTACTTCACCTAGTGCAGCGAGGATACAATGGTAACTAGGGGTGCAAATTAATCAGAATTAATCACTTTACCTAGTGCAGCGAGGTTACAATGGTAAATATGGTTGCAATTCTATCAGAGCGAGTCCCTTTACCTAGTACAGCGATGTTACAATGGAAACTAGGGTTGAAATTCCATCAGATTTAGTCACTTTACATAGTGCTGCGAGGTTAAAATGGTAACTAGGGCTGAAAATCCATCATAATTAGTCACTTTACCTAGTGCAGCGAGGTTACAATGGAAACTTGGGTTGCAATTCCATCAGAGTTAGTCACTTTACCTAGTGCAACGAGGTTTCAATGGTAACTAGGGGTGAAAATCCATCAGAGTTAGTCACTTTACCTAGTGCAGCGAGGTTACTATGAAAACTTGGGTTGCAATTCCATCAGAGTTAGTCACTTTACCTAGTGCAGTGACGTTACAATGATAACTAGGGGTGAAAATCCATTAGAGTTAGTCACTTTACCTAGTGCAGCGAGGTTACAATAGAAACTAGGGTTGCTATTCCACTAGAGTTAGTCACTTTACTTAATGCAGCGAGGTTACAATGGAAACTAGGGTTGCAATTCCATCATAATTAGTCACTTTACCTAGTGCAGCGAGGTTACAATGGAAACTAGGGGTGCAAATCCATCAGAGTTAGTCACTTTACCTAGTGCAGCGAGGTTACAATGGTAACTAGGGTTGCAAATGCCACATTGGTGAAAAGAGGGAAAACAGAGAAAGATTCCAAGGATCTCCACACATACAATAGTTGTAATGGTTGCACAGGTACGAAAGGTAGCAAGTGCATTAAGCATCACGCGTTTTCAACAGTACCAAGTGCACAAGGGTGACAAGGGTTGAGACGGCAACATTTCTTCTAAAGGTAACAAACGGCGCGAGGTCCCCAAGGCTAATAGGGGTAGCAATAAGAACAGCATTTGTTCGAAGGTTGCAAATGCCACCAGGTTCTCAAGGACGACAGATGTCGCAAGAGCTTAAAGAATACCAAAAGGTACCCCTTTTGGCGGTAAAATTTGCGAGGCTATCAAGGTCACAATGGTGGCAAGAGTATAAATGTGGTAGCGGCATCAAGCGTAGCAAGGGTTGCAAAAGCAATCTTATCAGTCCTGGATGCAAGGATTGAGCTGGTATGCAAAAAGTTTCCATGAACAAATTTATACTCAAAACATAAGTACTAAAGCACGCAAGTACTACAGAGTACAAGTACTAAGAGCACAAGTACTTGAATTACGAATGGAGTCGTCACTCTCATTTATGAAAGTCACAGAACCGAATGGAAGTCCGATTTACTCTTGTAGTGGCCTGATAAGCGATGCTGTCACGGTGACGTCAGATTGATCCGATGTTCGGGAACGGGCGTGGTTGGACAGAGCCAGAAATGCGGTCTCTATAGCGCATAAGCTTCGCGCTATCTCATGGGGGTAGCGGGTACTTGTTTATCGCTTGTGCACCCGAATGTGGAGTAGATAGCCAAGGATGAAAGGTTATCAAGGTATCTTATGTTTGCCCAGATATTAGGTTTATCCGTACAATTGGATACCGGTCAGTCCCCCACACTAAAAAATACCCCAAAACATTTGGTTACAATTGCATTACGTAGAATTTGGAGCAATTGAGGTTTCCATGTACTAACTAATTCAAACGTCTCAAGCCTATAGGGACTCAAAGAGCCCCCTTCTTTAGAGGGGGTTTCTTTAGACCTTAATGATATTAACCATCGCTAGAAAATGTTGTTACTTTCAGAATAGTTGTCCACTCTTCCGATCTTTTGGATCTTCAGGTTAGAGTATGTAATTTCCTCATATTTTCACTTCCACTAATCTCACACAATTATTTTCCTACATATCTTCAAAATTGTTGGCGGAAATGGCCGCGTTCGTCTTTGTTTTATCCAGAAGAATAAAATAAAAGGTAGTGAAAACAGATCACGATACCCAGTTTTTTCAGACAAAGTGTGTCGGGGATTATCGTATTTAATGGAAGTATAGTATGCAATGGAAGTTTGGTATATGATTATATGTTCCTGGAACTATGGTATGTATTCATGGTATGTCCCCAAACTATGGTATGTATTGATAGCATGTCCAAGAATTATGGTATGCATTCATAACATGACCTGGAATTATGGTATGTATTCATAGCATGTCCCGGAATTATGGTATGTATTCATAGCATGTCCCGGAATTAGAGTATGTATTCTGGGCATTCCTCAGAATTATGGTATGTATTCATGACATGTCCCGGAATTATAGTAGCTATTCATAGTATTTCATGGAACTATGGTATGTATTCATGGTATGTCTTGGAACTATGGTATGTTCTGGAATTATGGTATGTATTCATGTTATTTCCTAGAATTATCGTATGGGTTTATAGTATGTCTTGGAAATATGGTATTACTTCATTAAATTTTCTGGAACTATGGTATGTATTCATAGTATGTACTGGAACTATGTTATGTATTCATAGTATGTCCTGGAACTATGGTATGTATCCATGCTATGTCCTTGACTATGGTATATGTATATTCATGGTATTTCCAAGAACTATGATATATATATTTATGCTATGCCCTGGACCTATATTCTATATTTATACTATGTTCTGGACCTATATTGTCTATTTATGCTATATCCTGGAACTGTGGTATTTATTTATGATATGTTTTGGAACTACGGTAGCTATCCATGGTTTGTCCTGAAGCCCTGATCTTTTTTCATGGTATGACCTGAAATAGTTTGGGAGAACATTAAATAGTTCGGGTAGTTTTAGATAGAGTGGTTTGGATAACTTAAGCTAGTTTAAATAGTGGTGTGTTTAGGTTAATTTAAGATAGTATGAATAGTTTGGGATACTTGGGGAGGGGTGGAATTGGATAATTTTAGGTTGTTTGGTATAGTTTTTGATAAATAAGGTAGTTAGGATTATTTAAGGTAGGATAGTTTGGGTAGTTAAGGTGGTTAGGATAGTTTAAGAATGTTGCAATAGTTTAAGATATCATTAGATAGATTATGATAGTTGGGATAGTTGTGTCGGTTAATATAGTTTATGTTAATTGTCAAAGTTTTGAATAGTTAAGTGGTCAGGATAGTTTGAAATATTTTAATTTAGCTGGGTATTTTGGAATAGTTACAATCTTTGGGATAGTTTAACATAGTTGGGTTAGTTTGGGATAACTATAGAATAAAGACTATCAAAGATCCTTAGATCCGCTCTATGACTAGTCGTGGAAAAGTTGGGAAGGTTGTGTAAGTAGGCTTTTAGAGGACCTTTGTAGGACCTATAGATGCTTTAACAATTAAATAGATACTTGTCCAATTTATTTTTAAATGTGTAAATGGTTTGAACTTCATTCAAAGGAAGACTGTTCCAATTTGAAACATTGCCCCACGAATTCGTCCGATAATGTTTAATTTAAATTTATGACCATTCGTTCGGACTTGTTTTGTAGCTCACCAATCAGCTTTGTAGCTCTTCGCTATACTCTCCAATGTTGCTACATCCTTTAGCCGATAAGGAGAGCATAACTGTACTGCATATTTCAGCTGAAGAGACAGGATTGATTTGAACAATGGAACTACTTTTTATCTACTCTTATATTCAAAGTTTTTACAATAAATTGTAGTCTTGTATTAACTCTTTTAGCAATTGAGAAGCAGTATTCCGAAAATTTGCAGTTGAAATAAATAGACCAAGATCTTATTCGCCTGACACGTTTTCTAGTCGATGACCGCATAATGTAAACACAAACTTTCCAATTTGAGAGGCAATATCTATTCCTTTGCACTAATTGAGATTAACATTCATCTGCCATTTAACAGAATAGCTAAATCCCTCAGTTAGGCATTACTAACTTTGCAATCTTGCTCAATACTATTGAATCTAAGTCTTTTAGGAAGATAGCAAATAATACAGGACCCAAAACTCCCCCCCGAGGCAGGCAGTTCGCCATTTGGCCAAGGTAGTGCTAGATCCAACGTAATTGGGTAATTTTTATCACATGCTCTCTAAGCTTTTCTCAAATCTCCCAGAGGCAACCGAATCAAGCGCCTTTTCAAAATCAAGGATAGTAATGTTTACAGTTTCATAATTATACATTTTCAAAAAATCATGGTAAAATTCTAACAAATTCGTTAAACGTCTTCTGAAACCATGTTGTTATCTTTAATTAAATTATGTTTATTTAAATGATCGACGGTTCAGTATCTTACACTTGACTCCACAAGTTTACCGACAACCGATGTTAAGTTATTAGGTCTATAATTTGTAAGGTCACTCTTCTCCCTTTTTAAAAATTGGCGAAACACTTGTTTAGTCTTCAGGAACAGTACCTTTTTTTAAATTTCTAAAAATTTTATTGAGTGAAGCTATGATCTTCGTTTCTTTAACTCCTCAATAGACCTTGGATAAATTTTATCTGTACCTGAAGATTGTGAAATTCTTATTTTGGCGATATAATTTGAGAGTTCGATCTATAAGCATTAAGATTACAAGTATGTTTTTTTTATCGAAATTAATTACATCGGGCCAAAGAGGAATGTAACTTGTCTTCTAGCATAAACGTCTCATAAAATTTCAGATTTCAGATTTTCACAATACTTCTTGTCTCGCTGACCAGGTTGCCATCAGCATGCTTAATAGGCCCTATATAATGTAGAATCAGTATTATATCATTTACATAAAACTGTTTGGGGTTTTCTTTATACGTTTTATAAAGATGAATTACATACCATATTTTTGGTTCATTTTTACTTGGCTTTTAACTCCACGTCAATAAATGAAAGTAATTTGGTAGGTTTGCATTTTGCTATTTTCCTTTAGCAGGTGATAATAACTGTTTCTTCCTATTATAGCAAACCTTACGGTATTATTAATCCATAGAGAGCAAGTATTTCGAGTAGGAGAACTTTCCTATTTTGGAACACTCGTTGTTTTACCCGATAAAAATGTTGAAAAAAGTGTCGTACATCGCGGCGATGTTGTTCAGTCCAGTCGATTTATAATATTAATTGAGTTTTTATATGGCCGCCTTCAAGATTGAGCCTTCGCAGTTCTCCACTTCATCGATTAGAAAAAGGCTTGACAGAAGAGGTAAGTTTTCTGAGACCGCTTGAAAACGCCAGACTCATTTTACTGTGAAAAAACATCAAAATTGACTTTTTTAAAAGCAAATTTGGTTTAAAAAGACGTTTCTAGGTTAAATCGAATAGCATAGTGATCACATTTGCATATATGCCCGCCGACGGAGATACTATCAACAAAAATATTTTATTTTTTTTATAGTGAGATCAAAGATGTTTTTCTGGCGCGTGTGAGATAATATTTGCTTAAAAAAATCGAACAATCGCTTTCTCTTTAACAACCGTTACAAAGTTCGTTAGAATATTTGAAAGTTTATGATTTCAATTGTTACAAAGTTTGTTAAAGTATTTTAAAGTTTATTATTACACAAAGTTAAGGTATACATAAGGTTGGTCTCTAAATGCACACATGTACATTTATAATAAGCACAGGCCATGTTGGATAGAGCCCCAGGAACATACACTAAGGGGCCTCCAAAACACCGGTCTGTAAGACGTCCAAAGGCTGACTGTGAGGGTGTCTTGCTTGCTTGTTGTGTATAGAAAGAACAGAAAGGGACCTCTGTATGTGATACGGCAGTCAGGTAGTCAGAAAGGAGCTATACACCGATGCGTTGTGTTGTTGTGGGGGCGTAGGTTATGTGGTATTGACTGGACGAGGGTTGGGGGTAGGTCAGGAAGGGAAGAAGCTGACTTCTCATCCGGAAACGCGCTATTCATGATGCCTACTGGTTTATGCGAAGAACGGTACGGGCGGCGGGTGTTCGTGGGCCGCGGGATATCGCGGCGCCATCGCGTACCTTCTCACGTGTAGCGAGGTGTATAGTGGGTCTGTGGTAAGTGTGTCGAGTTGTTTAGTGAGTCTGGTGTGATCATATGTGTTGAGGGGTGCTAATTTGTTGTTGTCGTGTAGTGCGTCCATTCTCGAGTACCGCGGCGAACGGCAAGCGCGCTTCAGAGCAGAGTTCTAAATGCGCTGAGCCTTTCGCTTCCACGTGTCGCTCGCAGCTACGAGCGACAGCGGAGCGTACGTGAGAATGGGACGCACGAGTGCTTTATATAAGTGTAATTTTAGTTTTTTTGCTCGCAGGGTAGAACCTACCCAGCGATGTGTTTGTACGTGAGGCTCTTGTTTGTATTATGTTTTGGTGTAAGTTGAACCTGAGGGACTTGTCAAAAGTTACCCCTAGGATTTTGGTGCGTTGAGTGTATGCGAGCCTTGTTGGGTTTTGGTGGATCATGTCTGGTGTGTGTGAGTAGATTTGTAGGTTGGGCATGAAGTGGTCTCTAGCGCCGTAGAGTGTCATCTGTGTCTTCTGAGGATTCGTCGCAATCAGCCATTTATCCTCGTAATCTGTCTTCTCGTCTTGTATTCTTTGTGCGTGGAGCGCGATTTCTTCTGGGGCCCGGCCGCTGACGAGAATGGTCTCGTCATCGGCGTAGGCCACTATGTAGGTGTGAACGCAGTTTACTGGTGGGTGTGGGGAGTCGTTTGTGAACATGATGTATAGTGTGGGTGCCAGTACGCTTCCTTGGGGAACGCCTGAGCGTGGTGTGAAAGGTCTTGATAGGGTGTTGTTGTATCTAATGTGGTAGCTCCGTTCAGTGAGGTAGTGCGAGAGGAGCCTTCTGGTGCAGAGAGGTAACTCCGTGTTGTTGGCGAGTTTCCAACGGAGTCCCTCGTTCCACACCTCGTCGAAGGCCTTCTCCACGTCCTTACTGACGGAGAGAGTCTTTTGGTGTATCTGACGTTTCTTCTGTATTCTGTCGTGAACGATGGTCACGGCCGCCTGAGTCGACCTGCCTCTCCTGAACCCGTATTGATGAGGGGAGAACCAGTCCCTCTCTTCCAGAAACTCCCGTAGGCGGCAGTTGACCATACGTTCAAGTATTTTGCATTGAAGGTGTCCCTACCAGGGGGCCTTATATACCCCTAGGGTAGGTCCTCCGGAAAGTCTAAACTCCTCTTTCGCGCCAGCGTCCTGGACACCCAGTCAGCCAGGTTTTTGGAGGTCCCAATGTACCTGATCCTAACTGGGCTGTTACAAAAATATAAGTTAATTTTAATAATAGTTCAGAGCTACATTTGAAAATAAGGTCCCAGGGGATTTTTCCCCTCTTTAGGGCATAGACTACGGCAATATTATCAGTGTATATGGTAGAACCAGGGAACATTATAAGGGCAAAAAATGCCGTAATATATTCAAATATATAAATATGGTAATTGTAATTATTAGTAGGAACGACCAGGTTGGGAAAGCCGAAACGGATCGCTAGTCCGGTTAATGAAGCGTCACAGAAAATTCTAATTTTATTAGCGCTGGGTTTAAACCACTTTACTAGTTTAGTGTGAATGAATGATGATAATATCGTGACCTTAGAGTCGTGAATTAAAGATAGTTGGACCCAGTAAAAGGGGAGATGCAAAAATTGAATAACGAAATTAAGAAGGCCTGTCAACCTGGTCCAATATTTTGGTGTTACCCTGGGGTTGCTGAAAAACTAAGACCCAACTTTGTTTTATTAGCACATTTTTGAGTTAGCGTACAAATTTTGTGAATGGTATTTATAATAACGCCTATATATTCCAATTGTCCCACAGGAGTAAGAACGGATTTGGAATGATTAATTTCTAGGCTTGAGTTAATACACAAAGACAGTCAATTTAGTATATTGTCCACTGGTCCCACTACCAGAATATCGTCAAGATAGGTATATTTTTTTACCTCTGTGATATTGACCCAGTAATTAATAATTCCTGAGACAATTGTATTATTGCATAATATAGGGAGCTCCCGAGAAACCCATAGGAAAACTTTTAAAATGCCAATAATGTTGGCCTATTTTAATACCAAATGATTTTCGTGCTTGTGGATGGAGTGGTATATGATAGAAGCCCGTACTTAGGTCTATTTTAATGCAATAATCACTTTGTTTACAATCTTTAAACACTTTTTGTATATTAGGCAGTTGAAATTTTGGAGCTTGGAATTTAGAAGTTACTTTAGACATGTCATAAATGGCTTGCACATTATTACCTTTAGGTACGCAGAACAGACGATGTGTCCTGATTACGTCTTTTGCTTTTTCGATAATACCCCGTTTTTGGAGTTCCAAAACAATTTTCAAAAATTTAATACTAGTTTGATCTTTAGAGTAGTAGTGACGAGGAATGAACACTTTGACCTCTTGATTTGAGCACTTTTAATGAGATTATTCATGGTAGGCACATTACTAAGAGAACCTATTTTGAATTGACCAATGGTAGTAATTTTAAGGTTTTCCTGTGCTGTGGGTTTAAGAGCGCCTAGATTAGAACTAGATTCATTTTCGTCCACTGTAACTGTTTTTGGTTTGGTGTTCTTATTGGTGTTTTGATTTGCGTCGTCTTCCCTGTTTTCTTTATCTTGTTCTTGCCAGTCGTTGTCATCGGCGACGGACTCGGCGTCGGTATTTCCCTCGTCAGAAGAGATAACCGCCCCCTGCAGCTGGTCCCCTTCACAGAAAGGGCCCTCTGCCAGAGCCAGAGGAGGGCCGCTGGGCTCTGGAGCGGGGTGGACAAAGTCCCCTGGTGGCGTGATCTCGATGACTTTAGGAACTGCCAATTCCGGAAAAGGAATTATCCCAATCATATCTGTTCCGGGTCATACCCATCTAGAGGGTGTTTTAGTGGCGGGTCCGCAGGGTCGATGACGTTAATAGCTCCCAATTCCTGTCCTGCTGCCTCGAAGAATTCCTGAAGTGGACGGAGTTCCTCATCTTCAACGATTCTTCGGACGGCTGGATAAACTGGAGTAGGCTGGGCAGGAGCAACGACCCGGGGGAGATGAAGAGCTTTAAGATGTGTGGCCAATTCGTCAATGTTTCTATTATTTTGGAGGTCCCTGAGAACGCGAAGTGCCACGTCTAGGCTGTCCCCCGCGGCCCGTTTTGCCCGATGGAGCCAATCTGGTATTACCTCTGTTGGCGCCATAAGCTACTGTCTTGGTTTTAAGGGCATTTTCCGAAATGGACAAGTTTACAGACAATGTAGCTCTTTCCCATTGGTCTGCAAGAACAGGTCCTTAACCATAGTGAAGTATCGCGAAGTATAGACGCAATTGTTAGTGGAGGTGTTCAAACTCAAGCGTTGCGGGATACCTCTGGAACTGATAGAAGGTAATCAGGTTAGCGATAATTTCTCGATCATGGTGCTTAAAACGGAAAAAGTCAAGGTTACCTTTCAGTTGGGCGAGTCCGGATGACTTGGTTGTTGCAGCCTTAAGGTTTCCTTTATCTTGACGTAGGTCAGGACATTGTCTGTCCGGACCTACGTTATTCCATGAAGAGGTCTTTTAGAATAAAGACGAAAGCGCTCGGAATCGTTTTTCCATTTTCCTTGTGGGTGTTATTATATATATATATATGGAGGGGGACTAGATTGGTCTAGTGGTGAGGAATAGGGCGAAAGGACGCCGAAGAGACCTGACCTCGGCTCCGTTACCAGATGATGGGGTAGATAATGAGGGGAAATAAATGTAGGGAAACTGTTCCCCAAGTACGTAGGAAAATAGCAAAAAGCGACTGCAGATTGGCTGTTAATTACTAGGTATGGCTGAATGTTGTTCTGGGTTATTTAAAAGAGAGGTAGAAAAATAATATTTAATAATAGGACAATAAATATTTACACAAATAAAATGAAATTGGATTATCCTGGACTTGGGGCTCGATAGTCGGGCAAAAGAGACAAGCTAATGAGCTTAAAGCAGGTAAATGGTTTAACTCGGATCGAGTTTTCGAAGGATGCGCTGAGCCGAAATACAAATAAATATTTAGAGGATGACCAGATTCAAGGGATCCGCACGCGTCGACGTCTTGCAGAACTTAATACTCGAGCTTCTTGCTTTTGCGCTCGTGGAGACGAAGAGGAGCCAAATCGAGAGGAGATGTATATCGTGCTGGATTACGAACCTGTACTGCTTTGTTCCGGACAAGGCTGACGTGAAATGCCGGTTGATGCGGTGGTAAAATCGCCTCCGGCAACGGAGGAGATTCGACTGGGGGATGGACGCCTTCCAGTCAAAAATTTGTGATAATGGATGTCTTCCCTCACTCTTTCATGCTATCAAATGTTGGCTGGAGGCAGGATTGCCTCAAGGCTTGGCGGAGAAACCTCCATAAGTAAATACATCTGCGTTCCAAAGTCTCTTCGTGTGGTTTTTAGGCCTGTTCTTTTGTTCTTTGACCTCGTGTGTGATAGCCCCGTGGGTTTTTAGGGTACACGTGAGGCTTCCTTGCCTCTATTCTTTCACACAACATAATCATCTTATAGCCTAAATCTAGGTTAGATTAAACACCAACCAAACAAAAGACACCCCAAACCAAATCCAAAAACAAACGAACAAAACCAAAGGAAAAAATCGCAAATAAAACAAAACAGGAAACAAAATAGCAAGAAGAAGAAGAAGGCGCCCTGGTCATAATCAGAGACGCCACCGGCCCAAGAGCTCCACGGAGCTCTCGAAGGAGTTTCTCAGCACTAAAATCAAAGAGCTTAGGGTATGACTGGCGTCTCTAGGGAGCATAGGCACCAGTGTAATCGGTCACGGATGCAGCGAGAGCAGTTGAAGACTGAGGGAGGCGCAGGGCTTGCGCTTAAAGGCGCATAATTCACTGTGTACTGGATAAGCGAGTGGCTACTCCCAAACATCGACAAGTAGGTTCTCAATAGGAGAAGTACGGAAGGCACTTGTCGCAAGGCGGAGACCGGTGTGGTGGATCGAGTAAACCTTCCGTAATACACGCTTGACGGCAGATACGTAAAACTCACACCCGCATTTAAGCTTCGAACTAACAAACGATCGGTAGAAAAGAAAGGCAGTAGCCTTATTATCATCCTAAGTGGTAAAAGGCACGGAACGAAAAATGTCCAACACAGGTACGATAGACTCTTAGACTGCGAATATGAGCCTCCCAGGTGAGGCGTTGGTCGAAAACAGAACCAAGGAAACGGTGTTATTCCATCCACTCTAGGTGAGCCCGGCTTAGGAACAAGTCCTGGTCGGGGTGGAACCGTGGATGGTGGCAGAAGTGCACCACCTTAGTCTTGGCCAAGGAAAACCGAAGCCTGTGCGCTTTGGCATAGCGAAAGATCCAATACAATGCCTGTTGAAGTCAAAACCAAAGATTTGGCATCTCGGCAGCAAAATAAGAAATATAAAAGTCATTAAGGTAGAGATAGGTGATGCCGTTGGCGATCAAGGCAAAGAGTGTGACACTGAGGACAATTCCGTGCGGGACGCTCTCTTTTTTATCTATTGGGCCATATCGAGCTCTTCCCACACTTACACTGAGTCGAATATCTCGTAAAAATTCACAAATAAAGATTGGGAGGCGTCCCATAGCCCCAATCGTGTGGAGAGTCACCATGATACCATATCATCATGCGATAAAAGAGGCGTTCTCCAGATCAAAAAATATCGTGGCGTGGCGTGGTGGTGTCTACGGAGGAAAGCCTTGGAAGTGTACTTTACAGCTGGAACAAAGCATCCTACGGTGAGCGGAACTTGCGAAAGCCGCACTATGCAGAAGTCAGATGGCCTCCGCTGTCATAGAAAAAGGATAATCTAACATTTACCAATTTCTTAATCAACTTTGACAAACATCTCATATGGGACATCTTCCAAA
Organism: Ceratothoa steindachneri; assembly: GCA_963969495.1. Lineage (NCBI taxonomy): Eukaryota > Metazoa > Arthropoda > Malacostraca > Isopoda > Cymothoidae > Ceratothoa > Ceratothoa steindachneri. Next base: position 141,603,606 of record OZ018320.1, on the reverse strand, counting down.
TCAGGGGCTGTGTTCGCCTATGAACCAAGAGCGGAACGAAACTCACTCAACGTAAACCTTCATTGAAGGATTCTTCGCCTCTGGAGGTAAAGTCTAGCCGGCGGCTTTCAGCGATATCAGGTGGGGCATTGAATGCTTGTGGAGAGAAATCTCGGCTAGAAAATGTGGAGAAAGCGGTCGCGAAAGACTCCGCACGGACGCGCTGTGCGAGATTAAGGTCCCGATTTTTTCTGAAGAACACGAGGGGATGATCCTGAAAGAACCTGCCCTTAATCATTTTGACCTGCGTCCACAGCTTTCCAAGAGGACTCTTCCGATTTAAGTGAAAACACGTATGACAGACCGGAAGAGCAGCGGATGTGCTTCGAAATATGCCAGAACATATCTCTAGCGAAACTCCCCGACAGTGAAATCGTTTTTGCGGTGCTTATAGTGCATGTAGGCATGTCCTTTCTGTTTGAAAGGTGTCTCACACTCGACTGACTACTAAGGAAGCGGACGTCGTACAAAACAACCAGGCATAATAGGAATAGTAGTTAGGCCCACAGTGATGAGGATGGAGGAGAAAAAACTCAATGGCCTCATCCACCGATCTAAATTTCTAAATGGGAGAGAGAAATAAGTCATTTCCTGAAATGAAGACCCCGCGAACGCTCCAAACACCAACGGGGCGGTTTCTCAGGCGGCAGTGGCCCAGTGCTCGTTAGAGCACAGGAACATATCGAGGGAAGAAAATTGAAGCTGTTCTCGGGCAGGGATGCGTAAACTCATCCACTGCCTGAAAGGACGTATTTATAGCGAAGACATCATACCAGGTGTAAATCGCTTATCCTTCTGGCCGGCACCGATACCGTGGTTGTGAGGACGCAAACCCTTATACTTCATTAGGGTGGGCAAGGGGTACGAGCCCAGCATATTGTCCGAAAAAAATAGCAAACGAGGAACGGGAGGAGACGAGCCACCGCAGCTCTTTTTAGTTAGCTGGGAGTCTACGGCAATTCCATTGAGGCTATATTATCTTCTGGCCTAGCTCGGAGGAGATGCGGGGACCCTCTTCGAAGTGAAGACTCTGACAGTTATGGCTTTACCCTTGCTAGAGGCAAAACTCCACGCGCTATTGGCTAAACAAGGCGCCGAATGCGAATGCGGATGCATTCGAGGATTTATCGGGTGAGTTTGAACTCGCTATGAGTCTTTTCCTCCCTCCCCCTCAAAACCTTTGGCGGGAGGGGCCGCTATGTAGACGAGAGTCCGTCTTTTTGAGGGTCTTGCCTCTCTGAGTTGCCAGGTCCAGCCTTGGGTGGGAGCGTAAGAGAAGAAGCTCCTTTGATGCTGTCCACTTTTCGGTGACAGCATTAAGAGTCTCAAAAGACGGCTTCATGACCGCCTTAGTGGGGTTTTCCTCCTATGAGTCTCACCACTCGGTTGAGGCACGAGGAACTTTTGCATTACGGGGACTAGTCACGCGGGATAAAGGAGGGAGCCCTGGTTTTAGCCGAGGCGTGGAGTGAAATCTTTGTGCCGCCAGCTCTTGCATGGGAAACTCCGGAGTGGGTAGAGCCCACTAAATCGTTCTGAATGGGCTCGTAGTCCTGGAGGGGCCAGGAGCAAGGAATTCCTGTTTTAATGTTGAGGCGTAAGACGTCCAAGGTAGCGTTGAGTGCACCAGGACAAAGTCCTTAGCCTCATGAAAGGAGAGAGGATTTGCAGTTTGAACGGCGAGGATTTACTTTTCCAGGAGATAGGCGCCACAGTGCTTCGAGGAAGCAAACTGCGGCTCTCTACAATTTACACACTTGGTCATACACGATAAGAACTTATCGTTTACGGCCATGGAGTCACTTGCACAGACTTAGGGTAAACCCGACTTTGCAAGCTTACACGAGTGATTCGTATGGCCGAAGCGGTGTCAGTAGCAGCACCTCCGCGGCAGTGGTACAAATGCCTTTACGCAGTAGCAATACCGACAGGCATGCATTGACTCGGGAAGCCTGTCATGATCGAGCATGATGAAGAGTGTAAGGGTGTGTATCGAGCCCCATCCCCCTATTTTCTCATTACACACTCGACATTGACTGCTATTTGGTTAGCTAGCTAGCCCAAGTGCCCAAGTGCTTCCCTGTTTATTCCTTCGAAAAAATTGTTTTATCCTATTTAACTCTTTACCTCCAAATCTCGATCTTGAGTTCCTTCCTTTTTTTCTTCCTTACCTCAATGGTACTTTTTGATACCTCCAGCTCGTCTGGTGTGGTACCATCAGGTTTCAAACAAACTCATGTTCGTCGTATTCTTAATGAAAATCAAGAATATCCTGCTCAATCACTTAACTGAAGTAAGTTCACAACTACAGCTCAATCTCTCAACTTAAGTGAGTTCACAAATTAAGTAAGTTCCAAGTTACTGCTCAATCTGTCAACTCAAGTAAATTACCAACCACTGTTCAATCTCTTAACTCTAGTAAGTTTACAACTACCGCTCAATCTTTCAAATCAATTAAGTTCCAAAACCATGCTAAATTTCTAAACTCAAGTAGATTCCAAGCTACGACTCAATCTTTTAACTCAATAAGTTCCCAACTAGCGCTTAATCGCTCAACTAAAGTAAGTTCCCAACTACTGCTTAAGCTCTCACTAAAGTAAGTTCCCAACTACTGCTCAAGCTCTCACTAAAGTAAGTTCCCAACTACTGCTCAATCTCTCAACTCAAGTAATTTCTCAACTACCGGTCAATATTTCAAGTAAATTCCATACTACCGTTCAATCTCTCAACTAAGGTAAGTTCCAAGCTACCGCTCAATAAATTAACTTATCTAAGTTCCCGAATACCAATCAATCTCTCAACTCAGGTCAGTTCCAAGCGACAGCCCCATTCTCTGACTTCAAGTAAATTCTCAACTACTAGCGCTCAATTACACAATTCAAGTAAGTTCCAAGCTACCGCTTAATATATCTTAACTCAAGTAAGTTTCCAACTACCACTCAATCTCTCAACTCAAGTAAATTCACAACTACCGTTTACTCTATATACTCAAGTAATTTTCAAGGTATCGCTCAATCTCTCAACTCTAGTAGGTGCCAAGCTACCGCACAATCTACATATCAACTCAAGTAAATTCCTTTCAAAACTACTAAGAAAGTCTGGTGTCCATCTGAATTTTATTAGTTAGTGAAGAAATAAATGCATTTTTTAAGGAAAGTAAACTTATTTTAAGTAATATACAAAAAAAAACAACATTTATACGGCAAAGTATTTGGCATAATTATTGACAATGTTCTTCCTTATTTTATCTAGGCAGTGGATACCTTTCTTGAAGGAATCATTCGGTTTTGATAAAATATATGATTTGTTATCCTTTTCCATCTCTTTCATGTGATAATAAACTTTGCCATTTAAGTATGGATGTAATGGCTTAAATGAATGTTACTCCCATGGTGCAAGGTCCGCTGAATATCAAGGATGAGGAAGAAATTCAAAACCTAATAAGTTTTTCTTAGGTCAAATATGAAGCGAATTATCATGAGGGAGGGGGGCACATTCTCGGTTGTTTAGTAGAAGACGTTTTTTGTTTAAGAGAAAGATTTAAACGTTTTAATTGTTGAACTTATACACTGAAATGCCAAAAGTCACAGGTTAGCAGTATGTAACGCCATCAAATTCTTAAACCTGTATCAATTATGATCTGATATCTCGTGGATGAGTATGAACAAAAGCTTGGTGGTTCATGACAAGGGGGCTTGAATTATCGTAGTTTGAACGGGATATGGTAGTGGGTTCTAGACGGACGGCATATTCCATTTATGAGACTGTATGAACATTCAATATCCCTCGATCTTTGGTCACTGGAATACCTCATAGAAGGAATTACCGTTTATCGTGGACAACGCAATGGCCGACTGTGAGTGCTTAGTGACCTTTACAAATGTCGTCTGGATAGAATTTTCCACGTCAACAGACAAACAACACTGGCTCAAGTCACATCCATAGTCAATGCGAGAGGTAGCAGAGCCATATCCATCAGGTGAGTGAGGCATTTATATCTTGCATGAGATATGGGAGCAGAAGCCCCCCCAGAGTGCCCCTTGTAACCCTACGGCACCAGGTTCAGCGTCGAACCTGGGTTCCTGACGTCGCTAATTTGATTTTTGAGGAATGGCAACATGTGGCGTGGTCCAATGAGTCAGTAGGACAGTTGTTTCGTGTTGATGGTAGGGTGTGGCGAGGAACCCTATGAAGCTATGGACCCCAGGTGTCAAAAAGACACCGTAAGGCTGGTGGTGGTTTCATGTTGGATCGGCTGGTCCATCTAAACATGTCATTGGCCGGTGACTGTTCCGTTGTATTGCTGGCTGAACATTTGTATCCATTCATGGACTTCACGTACCCCAATGAAGCTGGAATATTTCAAGAGGATAATGCATGGTGTAATCGGACCCAAGTTGCGCAGTATTGTTCGGGAAGCATTTTAGACAGTTCTGCCGAATGGTGTGGCTAGCACGATCACCCCAAATTACCCAATCGAGCATTTATGGGGCGTAGTAGCCAGATCATTTTGCCTCCAAGACCCTGCACCTACAAATATCAGAGAACGGTGAGCAGCTATCGAGACGGCATGGGTCAACATCTCTCCAGAGGTCTTCAGTCTACTTGTGGAATCGATGGCACGCTGAATTGCTGCCCTTTGCCAGACTAAATGGAGGCCTACATGATACCTGGTAACCTATCACAGGTCTTTTGTCACTTCAATGTAGTTCTGTAGTAACTGTGTTTATTATTGAGGACCTCTTAATGACTAACTCTTTTTATATCTCAAGAAATGCAAATCATTCCCGTGTTTATCTGGACCCTCCCTTGACTGGTCCCGCTCATATCTATCATTTGTGATGGGTCTATTTAAAACGGGAGTGATAAGTATCCTTCGGCGGATGTATATTTTGGGATCCCTCAAGGCTCGGTTCAAGGTCAGCTCCTATTTTGTTTCTATTTTTGCTCTTCGTGTCCTTAGCTGTCGTCTTTTCCTACCCTTCCGCTTCCATGATGATGGCACGCAAGTCTACCTATCTTTGTCCACCGACTTGGTTGCAGAGTTTCTTAGAAACCTACTATCCGCTTATAAGATCATCACTGAATGGCTCTTGGATAACTTTCTGAAACTCAACCGTGACAAAACAGAACTACGAGTCTAATAGGCACTTCTGCGGAAGTGGCTCACTGCAAAACTATTGCTAATTTGTAACTTTGGTTATCTTTTACGACTCTGTTAAAATATGTGCATTACCTCTAATAGTCCCTTGTTTCTCAAAGCCCATGTTGCTAATGTCTGCAAATTTAGGCTTTCTCCGTAATTTTAGCCGCATCCGCGCTCACTTCGACCACACAAGTTCTGAGATTCACGCTTGCGTTACCTCGATTTTTCGAATTCTTCAACTTGTTCACATCATTGCAACCTGTTCTTCCACCCTATGAACGTTCTTCTTGAGCCACCCACTGCTCAGTAAACTTCACTGGCTGCTCATTCCTTTTCACGTCGCCTTCAAGTTCCTCCTTCTTACATACAAGATCTTAAACACTGCAGAACCGCCTTATTTACATTTATCTCTGAACTAATGTTTATATATATATATATATATATATATATATATATATATATATATATATATATATATATATATATATATATATATATATATATATATATATATATTGTCGTGGTATAGCTCTATATATCATATATTTATTATATTTGATTTTAGAGTGCGCGGGGGTTTCCTTTTAATAGGTTTGGGTAGACCGAGGTCCGGTTACAAAGGTCAGATCCTCGTAAGGGAGGGCTAGTCAAATAGATGCTACTTTAAAACTTGGTATTGGCTGAGAGTTGCAAATCTTACTTAGTTACAGGCTAATATCATACGGCTATGATGAGCTTGAGGGTCAGAAAGCAAAGGAGTAGGCAAAAATAGACTTTAATATATATTAATAATTAAAGTTAATATGATACAATAATACACAGACATATAAGACAAATAGTTACACAAATGATAATGGGAAACGGTCGACGGCAATTATAAATTTGGGGAAGCTAAAATATTCGTTACGATAACTTGTGCACAAAGGGAGGGGTTAGAGAAGACGATGGTCCTTTCCGGCGAAGCGGTGAGATGATGTTTGGGTCACTTCGACGGGGTCCAAGGTCAACTTGCTTGTAGTGAAATATTCGTTTGAGATCACAGGGGGTAGGGGGAGCAGACTCTTCGAGAAGGGAGGTTGAGAATTCTCCTGGTGTAAATTCCTTTGAAGAAAACGGAGGATGAGTTTCTCGTAGACGTCAACGGATTGTTTGGTCGGCTATGCGTAATCAAGGGGGTATTACGCTAAGATGAATCTTCACTGAAGCCTTTTGGGATAAGACTTGGTTCTTGTTTGGAGATGGCGTCGATGAGCGGAGTCGGATGGGTATTCTTACGGGGAGAAGAGTTCTTAACTAACTCTAGGGGGTGGGTATTTTTTTTAGCCAAGAAGGGATGCTTGGTTTTGTCCCACAACGTTTCCTTGCCTTCGGCGTATGACAACCCGAATCGAGGAGGAGTAAGATCGTCTGCACTCGTGATCTTCTATCGCACCAATCTATTTATTCCTCCTCACGCGGGTAGATATAGACCCCAGAAGTGAGGAAGCTTAGCCCATAGAAGGGAGGGGAGGGACTATCGCCCATCGTTTCAGTCATGGCGAACGCGGCCCGGGTGGCGATTGTCTCAGCCGCTCCTAGCGCGGCTTGAAGGGATGGGGAGGGGAAACTTCTCGTCTTGTTTAAATACCTGCCTTGATAAGGGCTACATTCCATGAGCCCGCTCCTATACTTTCTCACGCTTTTGAGGTTCGAAAATTGTTTGTAAGCTACACGAGGCCCATCACGTGGAGGCAATGCTTAAAAGCGACGTTAATTCTCCCATCACGTGCTTGTTCCCTCACATATATATTTATTTCATGATCACTTCTGGAAACCGCCAATAAGCGCACAGTCACACCACACCATATATCACCTACACCAGACATGAGGTTCCTTCGCGTGTGCTACCCTCGGTTATAGCTTTACATATGTTAAGGTCGTCTGGGGAGGCGTGAGTGAGTGTGCTTTCTCGTAATTTGCTCCAGGAGTGCGGGATAATTTGCCTGCTGATATACGCTCATCTCCCTCTACTTTTGTGAGGTGATGCGCGCCCTGATGACCACCTACTCATTATCCCACCACTTTTTTAGTTCGTAAACAGGCAATCTGTGCAGAGGCAGAGGCAAAAGAACAGCTGGACGACTCTAGGTCATGCTCATCTACGTATTTGTTGACGCAATTTAAAGAATTTCCATTAACCGTCATATGTTGTAGGCCACTCCAGTAGTAGGTTATTGCCGAGCCGAGTGGAAACTATTTTCCTCTTTAAGCGAAGTTAAGCCACATTGAGGCTGATTATTCATTGATTGGTAGTCCCATTACGGTTGACTTTACTGAGCTTGTGGAAGAGGGACCCGTATCCTGGCTCTCTCGTTAAAGGTTTCCCCCTTGGATAGATATCAAACAGTGGCTAATCCAGGATAAAAAATGGGGGAGGTGGGGTTAACCCGAATTCTTCCTTCTGAGTAGTCTGAGAAAAGGTCATTGATGATTAATTATGGTTACCTTACACACCATTGATAATAAACAACAGTCTCTCATACAGGAGTGAGCACTAACTCACTCAGATCCGAATTTCTCCCACACATCAGAAAATTATGAATTATGGTTATTTTAGTTTTAGGGCTTCAGCTAAACGATAATATTGAATGTAATAATATTTTTGAGATTTACATCCATTTTAGAAATGTATCATATAAGGTAGATTGAATCGCAATGGTTAAAATAAGTTTTTAGATATACTGTATTCTATATTATTACATAACTCTTTATGAATAGCAGAATATAAGTATGGCTTAAAAAAAATATATAAACATAAATGGGCCTGAGTATTTGGGGGGGGTTCAGCTCCCTAGCCCCCCCTTTTGGATATTCGACAGCTACCAAATGGTGTTAATAGGTGTAAAACCGCATTTAAACCCATACTGAAACATTGGCAATGATTTAAAAGTATAGAGAAAAATCCCAATGTTAAAAATTTCTATGAAAAATTCTTCATACTCGTAATAATGCCAGACCCGTCATTGCGCAAATCCCACGGTCTTGGCTCTGTCCGGTAGAGTCCAATTAAATAAGTTTTTGAATCAAATTTCCATCTGAGCAATGTTCAAAAAACTTTGATATTTAAAAAAAAAAGTCAAACTATCTCTCTCCAACTTATGGTTTCAACGCTCGTCAATAAAATTGGATGTAGCCTCAAGGGCGAATCACGTTGAGACAAGCCCAACATAGGCTGTCTGTCACGAATGTTACAAGTGCGTCTTCACTTCGTTAAGCTGAACGTAACCAGGTACCGCTGCAAACTCCTTTAGTTAATAAATTGGGCTGTGTACATATTTTCCGTACATAAAACTATATCCATTTTACTGTGAACTACAAGCCCAATTTCTTTAGTTTGTCTTCGTTAAATGATCTTTTCGTTGTTTTGCGGATATACAGGGCTGATTCTTTCATTCGTACACCCTTTTCTGATAACTATGACTAGAAAACCGCTTATATGGGGAGAATGAGAAAGATTTATAAAGAGGTACAGTTATATTTTTTAGGTTAATATTTTTCAGAATAAAAACAAGCGCCTTGTTATGACCTCATGATAGGTTTAAGGCACTGTTAACCGTTTTACTGATACCTTATGCATCCGAAAACTGATTACTGACCACTGCTGAAGAAACTTTCACATTGGATTATCAGTCTATCCGGGTCTTTAGTTATTTCTCCACCTAGTTTTGTGTTGTCCGCAAATCTCAATATCGTATTCAATCAATCAATATCATTTAAGTATATAACTAATAGTAGGGGTCTAGAAGATACCCTTGCGGTATGCTTTGAGTTAAGGTGTACCTTTTCTGGTTATTATTATTTTTTAATAATAATAGTAATGGGACTTGTTTTTAGGGATGGGCTAAGCTCTGATAATTTTTTCTCGAATTGTGAAAATTCGATTAATTTATTTTAATGTTGGATAATGGATATTAAAATTAAATTTTAGTATTTTAATGGTTATATACACTATAATAAATTAAAGAAATACAAAGCGGAAACATGACATTAAGGAAAGAACACGTAGTATACTGGTTGATGTTAATTAAAGCCTACGTACATTGTTATAAGTTTTATATCCCCGCAATATTTTCTTAAACGAAATTTAAATTTCGGTTATTTAATTACTCGGATTAAATTTTTAATGAATAACATCCTTATTAAAAAATTAACACTTCGAAAAAGTATGCACTGACTCGACAAGTAGGTAATATATGATGGAGCAAATAAAATCGTCAATTCATTTGAGTTTTTTAAATAGGCTTCATTTCTATTGCTGAAGACATATGTAAGTAAAATCAAGCAAGAGGAGTAAAGAGCTTCAGATAATCTCCATATATTCTCTTTTATTTGTGTTTTGACGCTAATGGTCTGCTCCTTAATTTATTCTGTATGCAAATTATTTTAAAGCCTTTAGCAGGAAGATTTTCTTTGCGATTACAATTCTCAAATGGACACGTTTCATTTGAAAATATAGCTTTGGCTTAAGTAAAATAATTAAGCTCTACTATTGCAGTTTTTGTTTTTAATTTATTGATTTTTATATTAGTTGTTCTTTAGATTTTTTTTAAATAATGTAAAACAAAATCTCAAAATTAAAATATAAATAACTAATCGCGAAGAAAAGTTTGAAAATGATTTCCATGTCTAAATAAAATAGGAATTGACAAATTAATAATGGCAGTATTTAAATAATACTAATTATATTAACATTATTATTATTATTTACTTGGTAATGCTAAAAAGTTTGCATTACTTGAATTTCAGAACTTTATTATTTACAATGAAATTCCCTTCCTCCTTGAAGTCCGTTTTGCTAAATTTAACAAAGAAAAAGAACTACTCATCTTTATATTTCAAAGTTCGAAATATTTGTTGACCTAACTCTATGGCTTCACTCTATCAAAATAATGGTAAACAAAATCGAGTGGTTATCTCTCCTAATTACCTACGGAGAATGTTGGAAAATGCACATTTCATGAATAAAAAAATAGCAGTTCACTTCTTTGGCCAATTGCCAAATGCATTCGGATTCTTGCATAAATTATATTATTGATATGTGCCGAGGGAAAAATGTGAATTTTTTTAATCGTATGTTATCAATTCAACTTAAAGTAATACAGTAGCTTGAAACATAACCTCAAAATATGCATTATATATTTTTTCTTTCATTTAATTATTAGAAACCATTTAAGAGGAATCATAGGGTAGACCTGGGACAATCCTAGAAGATAGTGATTATTTATTAGGACATAGATAATGTCAGCCACTCAAGCGTAGGTACTGTATATTTATTCTATGGGCAAAACGATGGGTTCAGACAGAAGAGGCAAAGAAAACGAAGGAAATGACCGAATACTTTATTATTTTCATTATTTTTTTATAAAGAAATTATTTCTTGTTTGGTTTCTCTTTTTTTTCTCAGAGGCACTTCCTTCATTGAATTATTCTATTTTTCTTAATTAAGAAAGTTTAAGAAACTATTCCAGAAATTAAATAATTATAATAATCCTAAAACCTGTTCTTGTAAATTGGTCTTACCTCCATTTTACCTCTGATGAATAATCCAATGGGATTCCTACAGTTTTACGTTGTACCAAAACCAACGAGCACATTTCTACCAGGAAGTTTATTAGAAATTCCATAAACCTGTAAAATTAAGGGGTGTGTGGAAGCTACATTGCCCCAGCTGAAGAAAGAAGAGACTACTGATGGATGGACGGCACGTTTGGAATCGGATGCGAAGGGGAGAGCTTCCAAATCCCTGACCAGATCTAGAGGAGGGTTAAAATATCCCGTGACTGCAGACTCTCTTAGACTAACGAGGGCATCTGTTCGAATAAAATAGGGGACGATGCCCCTATATATAGCCCCCATAAGAGTGTGTCCGGTGGAGGAGGGGCAACCATGCTGCAGCTTATATATAGATGGATGTGTGCCTCCCGGGCCCCAACGCCCGCAGGTGCGTTTCTTCACACCCCCAACGCCTGCAGGGAGGTTTTAAGCTATATATTTGGAAGCTTTTGTGCCCTCCGGTCCCAATGCCCGCAGTTTGCCCTCGCGGGCAGAATGCCTGCAGGAGGATCTGCACCTATACATCTTCCATATATTTTCACCTCATCCAACCTTACCACTTCTTTATAGATCTCTCCTTACAAATTCTCTGTTTGGGATGCCCTCGTTAGTTAAATTTAGGAGAAATCTTTCTTTTTTTAGCGTATTTTTTTATTTAACGAGGGAGGTGATCTCTTGTTTGAGTCGATAAGGCGGTGGAGTGCCACAGCTCGGTACCGGGGTTCGATTCCAGCCGAATCGGGGCCTTTGTAGGAAGCTCCCGTAAATCACCACGGGCCAGGGACTCTGACGCACGTGCGTAAGCAATTTCATTCAAATATGTCATAACACACATAGTCCATCACAAAACGGATATATATATATATATATATATATATATATATATATATATATATATATATATATATATATATCATTGCTACTTCCGTAACCACACAAAACACATCGCTCTTCCGTGTGCGTAACTCGCCAAATATTATTCGAATCCCTTTTTTCCTGACTTAGAACATCAGAGTTTCCCTATTATCATTACTTATTATTATTATCATTACTATTCAATCTGCAACCCCAGTTGGAAAAGCAAAATGTGACTAGCCCAAGGAGTCGAGTGGATAAAGCAATCGGGTAAAGAGAGAGGAAATCCTAGAGCGAAAAAAGGCCAAGAATAACAAAGCAAACAAGATAACAGAATTAATTTATTCAATTACTTTAACATTTCCCTGTCCAACAAAAATGGTAGGAAAGAGCCCAAGCTTGCAATGGGGGGAGGGGAAGGGGGCTTTTTCACTACCCTTCTTGTTCACCCCCTCCACCAAAGATCGGCCCTTGTGCCAAATGGGCCTGCCAAATTTCATTATCCGGTCGGTGGACCCCACGAAAGGAGAGGGTATTTGACGTAATTAATTAATAATGGAAATATGAATAAAATATTATTAATAATAATAATTCCTTTCATGACACACTACAGGGTTGTGAGCCTCGCAGAGTATTTTTCTATTACTGAGAGAAGGCTAGTCTCAAGAGGTGGGTCTTTAAGGGACACTACTTTAAAGCACCAAGTGAGGCATCGGTAGTTCATTCCACGTCTTTGGCGCAAACGTTTACGGAGTGGATGATCTCTTTGACGAATTTATTAAACGTGTTCATTTGTGAAGAATATTCGGAAAACTAGGAAGAGTAGAGGACACTGGTAATATCAGTTAATTGAGCATTATACCACTTGCCCAATCAAAGGGTCAGTTTTCTATTCGATGTCGAAGCTAGAAACAAGATGAGGTACCGAAGCTAGAAACAAGATCGGGTGCCGAAGCTAGAAACAAGATGGGGTACCGAAGCTAGAAACAAGATGGGGTGCCGAAGCTAGAAACAAGATGGGGTGCCGAAGCTAGAAACAAGATGGGGTGCCGAAGATAGAAACTAGATGGGGTGCCGAAGCTAGAAACAAGATGGGATGTCGAAGCTAGAAACAAGATGAGCTGCCGAAGTTAGAAACAAGATGAGGTGCCGAAGTTAGACCATCTGTTGTGAAATTGATGGCAAAGGATTGGTTGTTTGTTATTTTTTTATCTACTTAAAACTAAAGATTGCGAAAACGAAGGGAGCCATTAATGTTATATCAAATGGCAAATTTTTAAAGCGGTGAAGTTAGTGAAAATAAAAATGCGTGGAAGCTATTCACAGGAAAAGGGAAGGTGGGGGGGGGCATAAAGTCTCAGGAGAGTCAAAGTTTTCTTATCTTGAAGCACTCTTGATCAGATTGCGGGCAACTCTACGGAAGTTGTTCAATCTCCATAATCAAGGTCGAACACCCACCTGCGTTGGGGCTGAAAGGAAACTCCATCCTCTAGATACGAGCCACAGCATGGTGCCCCTGGTACACCGAATATCCCTTTGAGCCAAGTAATAGTTTCGGAGATAGTATTAATAAATCTTACTTGTTGTCATTCTGAGCAGCCGGAAACACTAAAGTCTGCTATTATTAGAATATTTTACGAATATTGGCTAAACCTTAGGAAAGGATTAATGAGAAAGTTTTACAAGAACCATTTTTTCCATCACGACATTTCATCTGGTCATTCCTACACAATAAAAATTTAATGTATATTTACAGTAAATTTCTGAGAACTAAGTAGCCAGTAACTTGGTGTATTTTAATAGAGTATGTTACTGTATAAATCACAGTTACGCTCTGTATAAAATACAGGGGCAATCATGGTCTCTTGATATCGTTTTATAGTGGCATGGACAATATATCTTGGACATATTATTTTTTTTGCAATTTATACTTAGCTATGTAGAAATTGGATTTATGCTATTTGTGAATCTGTAAGTTCTTTAGTTTAGTCTTATTAATTATTTAGAAAGATATTTAGTACACAATAGTTATAAATTTAAGATGAAACAAAAAGATATTGGTAAAATTCAGTTTTTAGAAAACATACCACCATTTAGTAAAATAAGTAATTAACAAAATATTCAAACATTAACAAAATACAGATCATTTGTATACATATTAATGAATTATATGATAAATTCTAAGAAGTTTAATTAAATATGTGAAATATATAAATTTATAAAGGGTAGTTTTATACTTTTGTCCAAGGAGGGTTCAAGATAAATTACTCTTTTCGGAACTCAGTATTCTCATTGAAATCATTTTGTTATGAACAATATTTATTATTTGAAGCTATCAGTGCACGTAAATAACTGTCTAGCATTATGTGATGTGACTAAGACTATTTTTTACACGCATCCACCATCTTTGAAGCTTTCCAATCATATTTTCAAGTAAAAGGAAGGAAATTTAGCTTTCAAGTCATCTGCTTGCATCTGGCAACTCTGCCGGCTTGCTAGAATCTAGGAAAAAGCAATTACAATGTCTAAGAGACAATGACGTAACTATTATTTTACTCTGAAGCTTAAACAATTTGTAGGTTATATTTAGATACTGGTTCTGAAAATGAAAGCAGCTACTTAGCCTAAACTCTGTATGGTTACGCTGTTGTATCTTAAGATTTGTTAGCTAACAGAAAATGACCATCGTCAAGCCGTAAGCATTTCAAGAGTACATATAATAGAATACATTCCAACGATTTATTATAGTTGGAGATTTGAAATTTGAGGTGATTATTTGCGCTTATTGAATTTATTAATTTATAATATGAGTGAACATTAAAACATTTAGTTAAGCTCGGATTGTGAGCGGACCTCAAACCTACGTAAATAGCAGCGGCGTGCGGTGACTTTTGAAGATGAAGCAATTCAAGTTTTACAAAATTAAATATTTTAATTGAAGTAAATATGTTGTTTATTAAAAATAAATATAAAATTGTAAATTTTATTTTTTAAACATAATTTAATTGTTAAAATAGCTTCTATAAGTATGCACAACCACTAGCCAAGATGTTCTATCATATTGGACTATATTGTATTTGCGAGTGCAACACTGTTTTGTATGACACCTAGTGTCGGCGTAGGCCTACTTGTTTTAATAATAGTTTCTTTTTTATCAAAATTCATCACACTGAACTTTCTTTTTAATATTTTTTAAATAATTCAATCGCATTTTCTCACAACTTTATTTGCATCCATTTTGTTTTAAAAAATGGATAAACAATACGCCACACTTATCTAAGCACTTACTCACAGCTACTGATCTCAAAGATACGAGAGCTCAGGGGTGAATCCGGTAGGGCTGCCAGAATGCAGGAAATATTAACAAAATGCTTAAGATACAACAGCGTAACCATACAGAGTTTAGGCTAAGTAGCTGCTTTCATTTTCAGAACCAGTATCTAAATATAACCTACAAATTGTTTAAGCTTCAGATCAAAATAATAGTTACGTCATTGTCTCTTAGACATTTTATTGCTTTTTCCTAGATTCTAGCAAGCTGGCAGAGTTGCCCGATGCAAGCAGATGACTTCAAAGCTAAATTTGCTTCCTTTTCCGTATACAAATAGGTTATTTTTTTTCTTAATTCTAACACGGCATTGAAATATCTAGATAAAAATCATAAAACATCTTTTAAACTATTTATTCCAAAGCACCAAAAAGCAGAACTATTATTGAAATTAAGAGAAAAAAAAGAGTAGAAATCTCGACAAAAAGGATGCATTTCTTCAATTGCAGTCGAGCTCATCAGGGTCTAACGCCAATTCGATTGAAAGTGAACGGTACCGAATGGCGTATACAAGTATAGGCAAGCATACATGTAAGAATAAAATTGATTCTGCTCTCATATTAAATGATGGGGTGGAATTTCTTTTTCTTTTCTTCTTAAATAGGGGATGCATTGCTTCCCTTGCCTCCATTGACTGCACGCTACTGCTAAATAAGTGAGATCAATAACCAAATTGAAGAAAGGTTAAAGAAAATTTTGTTGTCGAATATAATTTTCTTTTTAAATTGTTAAGAAACTATGTTAAATTATAAATACTAAAATTTTGTGTGTCTCTACTAAACAAAAGCTAAACACGAAAAAATTCCAGCATTTATTCTATGTGCCAAATATTTCCTTGAAACCACAATCTTTAGGGACTTACAGCAAACAACTCAGAGATTACTTTACGAAAAAAGATACTGTAGAGTACTGTCAATTTTAAAACAGTTCTCCCATGTACCATCAAAGTCAAGTTTAGGTTTAGATGGGAAATAATAAGGAGCTGTACATACCAAAATTAATCTTATCTATTATTTTTTAATTTTCTAAAGGAAAGAAGCCTTTAAGGGCCTCATTATTTCTTCAGCTAATGATAAAATAACCACTTTGATCTAACTTAATTCTCACTGACCTAATTTTTTTAAGAAATAGCTAAATTCTTAGTATTTTAGGATCCTAACTTAGTTTTGGGGAGAATGGACTAATTTGCCGACTTACCTGACTTAGAGTTCTTTTAGACTAATTACTTGTTATACCCAAACCCAAAGTTCCTTAGGAATAAAATAATTTACTGTTATAACAGAACCCGAAGTTCATTAAGGTTATACTAATTAGCTGATATCCCTGACCCGTAAGATCCTTAGTAGTAGCCTAAATACTGGTATCATAGAATCCTGTCTTCTTTAGGAATTGACTAAATAGCTGGTATATCAGAGCCCTAATTTCTTTAAGAATGATCGAAAAACTGGTATCTCAGGAATCTACGTTCGATAGGGATAGACAAAATAGCAGGGATCAAAGACCCTAAGTTGTTTAAGAATGAAATAAATAGTTTTTAGCACAAAATCCCTAGTTATTTGCAACTGGACTAAATAGCTGGTATCCAAGACCCTAAATTCTTTAGGAATAGCTGAATTAGCTGGTCTTCCGTGACCGTAAGTTTTTAGGAGTGTACTAAAGAACATCATAGGACCCTAAGTTATGTTGAATTTTACTAAATAACACTTATATCACGACCTTAAGTTCTTTATGTAATATTTAACATCTCATGATCCTAATTTTTCTAGGAATTGAGCAAATACTTTGTATCTGAGGTCGCAAAATTCCTTTTAAAATTAACTAAATAAATTGGTATTATGGAATTCAGTAATAGCGAAGATTTTATAATTTTAACTTTTCTTCTAAATGTATGTAGTAAGTTAGGTTATGTTGGGCTAGGTTAATAGATGTTACATTAGGTTAAGAGATGCTAGGTTAGTAGGCCCCTCGTTGTAAGGTCCGCGCAATTGTCCTCTAATCTACTCGTATAAAGATGACTCTACTCATATACTCGTATCTACTCATATTGAATAGCTTGATTAGTAACTCATTGAATAACTTCATTAGTGTTTCCTCACTGCAAAAGAAAGTAACTCATGGTCGTAATAGTGAAAAATTATTAAACTAAATTTAAAATTTAGAGTTTAATTCAGACCAATGGTTCCGATCGTCCATTAAACTATGTCTCCAATCATATGTCACTCAAAGAGTTTAACTCAAGGGTTAACAAACATACACAAAACATCCAAAAGTACCAAAATTTAACACAGGGGGACTCACGTCAAACTGTCTATCTCCTTTGATATGTTTATTTTCGAGTACTTATTTGGTGTCTTGAGACAATAAAATGAACGCCAAAGATAAAAAAAAGAAAACATGTAGTAAGGCAAATGCGAAACAAGGCGGAATAGCGTAGTGGTCTGAGCGACTATCAAAATTCTGTTGATTCGCATCTCACCACAGCTACGCTGATTTTTGTCTTTATCCGACAGGCCCTTTTCTTTCCTATACCTTTTCGTTTTAAACTCAACACTAGGCTAATTTAAAATAATAGACAAAACACTAGAAATAACAAGGAAAAACTAAGAGTCATGGTCAAGTGACTCAAAAGAGGCCCCACTTCCTCAGGGGCCGTCCCCACTGATATAGGCAGCAGACGGCACCAGTCTGTGATTAAAATTTGTACCCCTAAACCCCAAAGAATTTAAAATTAGGTAAAATTATAAACACACACATTTTTCAATGCACAAAAAGCTACGTTACCGCAAAATTGACGGCGAGATTCATAATGGTAATACTGTGTGTCCGGTAAATAAATATATGACCCAAAAGAAAATTAAATACTGTGTAAAGATTTTAACTTACACGCTCCGGATGCTCATCATCCCTACATTCATAATTATTCCGAATAATCATCATAAACTTAACAACCTTGTGTGTGTACATGTGTGTAAACTTTGGTGTGTATGTAAGTGTGTTTATAGAGTTGAAATGAGTTATCAAGTGTAGGATTTAATTCAGATAGGGAGCGGGTAACTTCACCCCCTCCCCTAGCCAATTACTGCCGATTAAAAACAGTATCAAGGGTTGAATTTGGCCTAACCATGTCTCGCTTTGGGAAGTGCCGTTGTTGGTTACAACTATAAACCGTCTCTCGCTGAATGGCGTTCTTAGGAGGCCATCATTTGGAGAGGGGCTCTGCAGAGGACGAGAAAAGGCATCTTTTCAAGGGTGTCCTTAGGAGGGTTCCTTTGGATGGTGCACTTTGGAGGTTGTTTTCAGAGAGCATCATTCAGAGGACGTCTATTGGAAGGCGTTTTTCGGAGGGTTACTTTTGGTGGGCCTCCTACTAAACAGAGGTGCAGCGAAAAGGATAAGGCCAGACTTGACGTTCATGTACCCGGGATCGGCGGCAAAGCCGTACAGTGTCTTACGAATCCAAACTTCGCCTTCCACCCCTTCATACAACCAAGCTCCCTCACACATAGTGACCACATTTGCATGGACATCCCGGTAGGTACCGCTCCCATACTCATCACCTTGCCACCATGTAAAAACTTTGCGGTTACGGAATGAGAAGCTTATAAAAGGTCATTCATGCAGAGTACCTCTACAATTAATTAGGCATCACAGGACAAAATAGACAAAGAGCTGACCTCCATCACAAACCGCATCGCCACAGAAGACAACAAACTCCCACTGACCAGACACAAAATCCTGGCTCCGACACGTCTAGCTCAAGAGTGGATCATCCTGCAACGGAGGTTCTAGTGGATTTATGCCGCTATACGAGCCCTAGGATATGCCATCCCAATAGACTCATGTCAGATCCAGCAGCTCAGATGGAAGTGAACGCCGCGGTGTCGCACGTGATCAAAGAAAAGTGGGAACGGAGAATCCACAACCTAGATATTGAAGATAAAACCAGCCCTTTCTGGAACATTATTCAGAAAGTCACCTAGCAACTCACTACTAGGGGACATCGACAGGTACAATAGAAATCAACAATAAATTCGAGTTTTTCCGCGAAGTGTGGAACGATGTTTGCAGAATCTCTGACGAAGAGGAAGAAAGCTTCAACCTAGGCTTCGAAAAGAGAGTTTTAGAAAACTTGGATAGAAACTACATCAGATTCATCCTGTACAGAATCGCAAACATCATTAGATTGCAGGAGTGTGGCCGGGTTGTAGTAGGATCACCGAGGAAAAGCTGAACACAGCGATCTCTGGATTCAAGCAAAAAGAGCCAGGCCTAGGCCAGATAACATAAAAGCAGCAACTAAAAGAGGTCCTAGAGAGGAAACAAATATTATTAGACTGTTGATTTTTTTAACGCGGCATTGTCGGCAGGCTACTTACTACCCAGACGGCCTGAAAACATCCAAAGTTATCTTTATACCATGGCAAAGTAAACCTGAGGATCAAGTGATGAACTTCAGGTCAATCTCATTACTTGAGACAATTGGGAGATCATTCGAAAGAAAACTCAATGACAGGCTTGTTTCCCATTTGTCAACTCACTTTCTGCAGAACGCCGAAGAACATGGCTTTCACAATAAATTGAGCACGTGACCTCTGCTTCATGCTTGATGTAATCTATCTGGACGTTAAGAAAGTTTTCAACAGGGTGTAGATTGACAGAATAAAGTACAAGGTCTCTAGACTCGTGCTAGTCTCACCAACAATAGAGCGGTAATAGCATTCGAGATTCACACCGGGACTCTGTTCGATCTCCGATCCTGAGTCACCTAAGGTAGATGTCAATGTTCCACCATCATTACAGTGTACACCAATGAGATTCTAAGGCAGCTGCTCCCTCAGGCATTCAATATGCAGTACGCGGACAAAATTACCCAGATTGTGACTCATCAGGACAGTTCTGTGAAAATGACGTCGAGGGCAACTGCCGCCGAAGCCAAACGGATCTCCAAGTTTAAAGAAAAATGAAAAACAACGAATAACCAGTCAAAGTTTACTGCAGTCGCGGTAGGCAAATGCAAAACTGAGCCTCTAAAATTAGAGGGTACGATCGTGACATAGTCCCCAAGTGTCATCATATTAGGCTTTAGGCTCGCCAAATTAGACACATGGACCCACATCAACACCAGGATTCAGACTGATATACTTGAACTAGAAATATATATATATACAACACGAGTGATAGCCAAGCTGGTTTACCAAGCGGTTCCTCTCAACACCTCTTCAAAAAGTAGGATGAAAAAAATACAGAGGGTTCAAAATTAGACTACGCTTCATCCATAACTTCAAATAGAACTACTGTATAAGTTCCAAAGAACTTTACGAGCGTACCGTCATTGAACCCATCAACACTTTCTTACACTCTCGAAGCAACGGTATCTGGGATAGGCTGGATGCAACTCTCACACCTGGTTTTCGCTGACCTGTTCATAATAGAGGACCTGGTGAATTACAAGGCATATCTGCCATCAGCAAGATATGTACCTTCAATGTCAAATGTACAAACAGAAAAGCAAATACAAAAATCAGCAGAAAAAGAAAGATAAAAAAGAAATAAAATAAAAGAGACGAAGAAGAAAATATATAGATATATGAGCAAAAGAGGGTTAGTACCATAATTATGCAAAAAGAGGGCAAAAAGTCAAAGGATAGAGAACACAATGAGATGGCTCTATCCCCAGGCAAAATTTCTATCTTCACTTATATTTAACTTTCACTCCTTTTATCTATCTACTCCTGTCCTCCCCCACGAAAACATGAGTAGGGTCTTGTATCTTCAATCACTTCCTCTACAAAACAGAGGACTCAGTCAGTTTACTTGCAACGAATTCCGTAAGAAAAGCTCAGCAGCTGGTAAAGGAGGTAAACCCGGCAAGCAGGAAAGGCAGCTATTTACGCACACAAGGGAAAAAGAAAAAATATATGCGTCCGCTGAATTGATTGGAGATATCCCCTAAAGGTGGATCTTACCTTTGCTTTCCTCTTTCTTTATGGCTGTAACTCCCACTTATTTCCCTGACTAAAGCAACATAACTTGAACACCACCTTGATTAGAACCACTTAAAAGTAGCGCATAGTAAACCCCAGAAAGAAGCCACATTAGGGGGTTACTTAAGACCACGAAGCCAAAATTTAGTAGTTGAGGCCCCCAATAGAGCTAGGTTTATATAGGTAGGGCGGTCGAGGAAGTTTTCTCAATTAGGAAGGTATATAGGGACCCATAGTTCGAGAAACCAAATAGCACTCGCCTACCTCTCTTCTCTTTTCAGATTATACAGGGTGACCACATAAACACTCCTTAATTTCAAATATATATTATAGCAAAAGTTAAATGAACAATTTTGGTGCCTACAGTTGCATAAACAGATAAAGTTTCATGTGGTATTGGTTCATATCATAAACATTCGAGGTATGTACCTCTTGTTGATCAGCAAACATCAAGGCGATAATCAAGCTCGGTCCAGACTCTTTGCAGCCTATCCGGCGTAATCGCATGCAGAGCTTCAGTGGTGCGTTTACTTAGTTCATCTATGATCGCCGGCAATGGAGGTACATCAACTTTGTCCTTGACATGTCCCCAAAGGAAAGGGTCACAAACAGTTAGGTCTGGTGATCTCAGGGCCCATTTGCAAGACACCTGGTCATGTTGTCCCGCACGAACAATCCATCTGTTTGGTAGGATCGCGTTGAGAAATGTGCAGACATCGAGAGACCAGTGCGGCGGTGTGCCATGCTGCTGAAAAATGTAGTCACCAACTTCAGCAGCTAGTCTTGGAATCAACCAGCTGGTTAACATTTCCAGGTAGGTTTGTCCAGTAATGAATGGTCCTTCAAATAAAAACGGTCCGTACACAGACCACTCGCTATGTTACTGCACAAAAAACATTAACTTTTGGGGAGTTAAATTCAAACTCCAGTGTGGCATGCGGAATCTTGTGCCCCATATTCTCACATCGTGCCTATTGACCTTTCCACTTAAGTGGAAGGTTGCTTCATCACTGAAAATGATCTTTGACAGCAGATCAATATCATTTTCCATTAACGCCTGGAGATTGCTGCCAAATTCACAGCCCATTTCATTGTCATTTGGACCAGTTGCAGCTTGTAAGGAGTAAACCTCAAGCGTTTGCGTAAGATCTTGTTTATGTGCTTTGTGGGACTCGTAACTCTTGGCTACATCTGCGCTTCGACTTCTTCCTCTGCTACCGATGAATAGTCTGAATGTCCCTTTCTCTGATCACGGATAGATATCTTCTCACTGAAATCAATGTACAACTTCAAAATGGACTTTTTAGTAGGTGGATTCCCATGATGAATGCGTCTGAAAGCACGCTGCACATTTGTAACACTGTTTGCTTTGGCAAATTCTAACACACACCAGATACGTTATTGTGGAGTGAACGCCATCTTGGATTACACTGCCATCTAGCTGACCAAGTATAATCTGAAAATGAGGAAGGAAACTTTATTAGTTTATGCAACTGTAGGCACCAACATTATAAAAGTATTCATTTAACTTTTGCTATAACATAAATTTGAAATTAAGGAGTGTTTTTGCAGTCACCCTGTATTTGGAGATGAGCGAAGGGAAACAATGAAAGAGGAATACAAATTAAAACAAAGAGCCATGGCCGCTCCGAAAAAGAGAAGGTAGGAACTCCGCCCACATCAGGGAAAGGAGCTAGGCTCGAATGCCTCAAGTACTATTAAGGAACATCGAGCAAAGAAAAAGACCAAACAAAGGACAGGTATGTCAGGCGATCTACGGGCAACAAAATTTTACCTTAGTCAAGATTAAATGATTTCGTTCCCAACGGATGCGTAGTCTACTGCACCACCGAAAGCGACGTCGAAAAACTAATCTAATCTCAATTGAGGGCATTGAGACCAGCAGAAAATTGGGATAACATCCAGAATTCCACCACAGATTACGGCTATTAGAAGCATCATATGTTGAAAGATTGACGTATGGGTAGGCTTTCACTTAAAGGATAAAATTAAGGAGGAAACAGAGAAAAACCACATCAGCACAAACTTCACGGAAGTAATCATATTCAACAATCAAACGCATGTCTTTAAGATAGTGTCTACAACAACCGAAATGGCAAACAAAATAGCACAGAATAGACTACTACTATTTAACATGTTAATACCGCCCAAACATATGGAAAGAGTAAAGCAAATAAATATAAAATTACGCATCAATTGTTACAAGATGGAGGACGGACCCCAGCACAAAGCAATACCCACAAAGAGAAGCAAGCTGTTGCGAATGTGGCTCCCAAAGCCACTATTGGAGATAATGCGGCAAGACACAGAAATGCCTCAACTGGGACAGATTTAAAGAAAAACTAACAGATTTCGTTACACGCGATCTCTCAAAAGCGAACCTGGAGGAAATACAGTGTGTCTATAAAGTCTCTTTACAATTTAAAAAAATATTTCAAAGACAATTGATAAGATATCTTAATCAGACTTGTTCTATTGTACTCAGTGGATATCAAAGTTTTTTTTATCTCATTTAATACACTTTGAAAACCACTGAGTACAATAGAACAAGTTTGATTAAGATATCTTATCAATTGTTTTTGTAATAATTTTTTTAAAATTGTAAAGAGAATTTATGAACACCCTGTATATAAATAAATATGCGATTGAAAACAGCTCTTATTGAAGCGGAAGCCAGAATCTCCCAAGAACGAGACTGCATATTCCCGAATCCCCCAAGGACAGAGGAGATGAAGGAGAAGAACTGAGATCTGATTAACGTCTATCACCAAATAGAGATTCTCATTCAAAAGAGAGAAAGGCCATTGGATCTAAATAGAAAGAAAGAAGAGATGAGGCAGCTCATAGAAGAACGACAAAAAAACATGGGATAGCTTGATCGAAGATATAAATGCACAAAATAATCCGAAAGAAAATTGGAAAGACACACCTCCACGGAGCAAAATAACATTAATAAGCGGGCAAGGAGCAGAAAAATAAGAAAATAGAACCACTGAAGAAAAAATACAATGATATGGGAGTGAGTGTTTTTAATGAGACCTGAAGAAAAAGGCAAACTTCAGCAATAATCGGGTTCATGACAATATTAAAGTAACTGGGACCAGGATCCTCATTAACAACCGACGAGCTAAAGACCGCTATTTATTCATTAAAATAGAAAGCACCAGATCCCTAAGGAATTAACAGGATCACATTAACCAAGCCACCTGAAAAGATAATCGAAACCATCAAAAATATATTTAACACAGACCTAAACAATGGATTCTTCCCAAACTACTGCAAACTCGCCAAAATTATCTTCATCCCTAAACCAGGCAAATCACCAGATCTCCTCACTAGCTACCGACCTATATTGCTTGTGAACTTTATGGATAAACCCTTGACTAGAATATGCAAACTTAACAACAAATACTAGCTCGGATTCCGTAAGAGAGTTCACTTGGAATTATCACGAAAAAGATTGCGAAGGTCAAAGTAGAGAAAAATTAGATCGATCTGGTCCCTAGAGATGTAGAAAAATCCTTTGACAAAGCCTGGGTGAGAAACAGGCACTTTCCTTATGAATAACAACCTGAAGAGAATTCTAAGTTACATTCTGAGAAAAGAGAAGAACATTTGTGGTTGTCAACGGGTTTAAATGACCAAAGTTCAAAATGGATGTTTTAAAGCGCCTCTCTGGCGACTACATACTCGGGCAAAAGTCGACGCAATAACCTTACAGCCTAATGCGAGGGTAAATTAAAAAAAATATATGCAAATGATCCCCCCCCCCAAAAAAAAATTCCTCCAAAACAAAAACAAATAAAAAAAACAAGAAGCAAAAAAGCAGGAAAGGGAGGAAACACGTTCCCACGTCAAGGGAAGTCCGCCTCCCCCGGCCGCAAGAACAGGCGACCTACAACAAAGAGAGTCAAATATAATGGAAAAGGTCAGACTCCTCCAAAATGTCAGATAGTCCACCATTCTGTGCACACGAACCATTCCCTAGTACGAGGAACAAATGGGGGTGACCCTGTTCGCCCCGATACTAGGAGAGGTAACGTTTGAAGATCACCCAAAGTGGGACAGTCAACAAGAATGTGCCGAACAGTCTAGAAGACAACGCAGTCGTCGCAATAAATTGCAGGCTAGCACTCCATCAAATGGCGATGCGTCCCCCGAGTGTTCCCAAATTGAAGACGACAGAAAGCGACCTGAAAGTACCGCGGCATTAGATAGTAAGTTCATGAAAACAGTCGCAGCGCACTACTACGCAACTTTAAGCTCCCATCGGCCGTCTCCCATGTTCTTTGCCAGATATCCCGTAGGGCTGCCCTGATTCCTGTCAGTTGGTCGTATGAAAAAAGAGCGAAATGCTGGTCTGACCGACCAGTCCTTGCAGACTCTTTGGCGCCCTCATCGGCGCGCTTATTCTCCACAATTCTCACAAGTCCAAAGATTAAAGATCACAAAGATCAAAGTCCGGTCTACAAACCCGGCACGACGCCTTATCTTCCGTACGGATTGGTTTCTTGAAATCAGCTCGGCCTTAAAGATGGACGTATCGCCTGGTAGCACCCCCTTGACTTCAAACAGAGGAAACATGGCGTGGAAATCGACCTCGTCCATGTACTTAGAGCGATCTATATATACTGACACGGATCCAGCGTGACAGGAAGTGTGCTTCAAAGAGGTTGAATGCAATAATACCAGTGCTGTAGAAGGTTCTGGAGCAGTGGTTTGGCGACAAATAGTCAAATGTGATACCCTCCCGGGTGGCGTCCTAAGAAGAACCAGAAGCACCACCGGCCCTAGAGCTACGCCGAGCTCTCGACAAAATTCCTAGCCGTAAACCCAAATGACTTAGGTTAAGACTGGCGTCTCTCGGTGGCATTGACGCCGTCTAGATCAGTTGCGGAATCAGTGAGAGTCGTTAACGACTGAGAGAGACGCCCGGCTTGTAGTGCGTACGGCAGCATAATCCACTGTGCAAGACTCAGAGCGAGTGGCATCTCCTCAGCATTGACAAGTAGGATCTCACTGAAGGACGTGCGGAAAGCACCAGTCGCCAAACTGAGACTGCTATTCCGCAATATACGCTAGTTGCAGGTACATAAAATTCGCATAAGTAGTGAATCTTTGAACAAACAAAGGATCGGTAGAAAAGCAATGCAGTAGCCCCATCACCAATCCAGGGGTTGAACTTCACGGAACGGAAAATGTCCCTGGCACGTGTACAAGAGACCCTAAGGCTACGAATATGAGCCTCTCAGGTGAGGTATCAGGCGAAAACAAGACCAAGGAAAGAGTGCCAATCTACCACTTCCAGGCGAATCCCTTTTAGGAATAGGTTTAGGTCAGGGTGGAGCCGTGGATAGCAGCAGAAGTGCACCATCTTAGTCTTGTCTAAAGCAAACCGAAACCTGTAATCTTCGGCATTGAGAGAGATGCGGTTCAATGTGTGTCGGGGTCAACGCTCTAGAGTCATCATCCTGGTTGCACTAAACGAGATCAAATGCCTGTCCACATAAAGCGTAGCGAGAAAATCTTTTGGCAGCACCGAAGTGATAACGTTGATACCTAGCGAAAAGAGTATGACAATGAAGACATTTCAATGCGCGACCCAATCTTCAGGCTCCATTGAGCCGGAGAGGGTTCCCCTTAACTGGTCCGCAGATTCCACGATCTCCTTAAACCTCAGAAATAAAGATTGGGAGTTTTCCACTCGCCAAAATATTGTGGGGAGTCTCCATGATGCTGTATCACCAGGCGCTATCATATGTCTTCTCCAGATCGAAAATGGCCGTGGTGTCGTGCTTTATACGAAGGAAGGCCTCACACACGGCATTTTCCAGTCTAGTCAGAGCATCCGAAGTAGAGTGAGATTTGCGGAAGCCGCACTCTCTCCGGTTTTCGAAAAGCGAGCACAGTAAATATTCTCCATGAGTCTGGGAGGATACCCTCTATCCAGCCACTCTTAAGCAAATCTAACAGAAAGACCATGCCTCGGTCACCTAGGTCTCGAATCATGGCGTACGAGACATTTTCCGGACCAGGGCCGGTCTCTACGCACGAGGTTAAAGCGTAATGCAATTCACTCTATGTAATCGTGTCGTTGAAGGCTCTCTGCCTCTGGAGGTAAAGACC
The DNA here is from genome assembly GCA_963969495.1 of Ceratothoa steindachneri. NCBI lineage: Eukaryota > Metazoa > Arthropoda > Malacostraca > Isopoda > Cymothoidae > Ceratothoa > Ceratothoa steindachneri. Next base: position 141,576,515 of record OZ018320.1, on the reverse strand, counting down.
AGTCGGCAGCCTTCAGTGATCTCATGACTTGCATTTAATGCGGGCGGAGTAGCATCCTGGATACAAAAGGCTGAAAAGGCGCTCACGAATGACTCCACCTTGGACGCGGGGTTCGAGATTGCAGTTCAATTCTGCTGGAGAACGGAATGGTGATCCTGCGAAAACTTGCACAGAATCCCGTTGACTCGCTTCTACACCTCTGCTAGAGGGATCTCTCTCATTAAGTATGGAAACGTATGCCCAGTGTTCAGGTATGAATGGGATGATAAGCCAATCCCACCATCTCATTCATACCTGAACACTTTGTATAAAAAAGGTGGATCAATTTAATTTTACTTAGTATGTTCTGAAGATACGATAAGTGTAATCGTGAAACGTCAACTCATAACGAATAATGCTATATATAATAAAAGCAAGTTGCATTTTCTCTCTATAATCATCTTAAACCGCTTGGATTTCAACGCAAGAATGATTTTTCGTAAGCTAGAAACGAAAACCCGCAAAGCAATAATAATAATAATAATCTTCTATATAATAATATGCTTATGTCGCATCTGTCCGTTCGACCCTTACGCTATAACGTTATCACTCCCAGGTCGCTCTTCTTTTATGATGGATAATGCGTGTTTGAAATTCAATATTCGATGGATATTGGATGTTTGAAATTTAATTTTATGTGTTAAAATTACAAAATTTACTAGAAGTACAAAATGTACTAAAAGTACTAAATATGCTAAAGTACAAAATTTACTAAAAGTACTAAATATGCTAAAGTACAAAATTTACTAAAGTACTAAATGTACTAAAAATACTAAATATGCTAAAAGTGCTAAATGTGTTAAATGTACTAAGTGGTAGAAACGTAATAAATGTACTAATGTGATAAAAGTTAAACAAATTACTCAATATATTAAAATTACTAAATTTGCTAAAAGTAAAAAATTGATTAGATGTACTAAATATGCTAAAAGTAAAAAAAATAATTGAAGTATACAATGTACTCAAAGTTCTAAATCTGCTTAATATAATAAATGTGATAAAAGTAAAAATACTAAATGTGCTAAAAGTACATTTACTAAAAATACAAAATGTACTAAAAGTACTAAGTTTGCTCATATATATATATATATATATATATATATATATATATATATATATATGACTAGAAGTACAAATATACTAAAATTACTAAATGTGCTAAATGTACTAAATGTGCTAAAAGTAATAAATGTGGTAACTGGTATAAACGAAATATATGTACTAAATGTGCTAAAGTACAAAATGTATTATATGTGCCAAAATTAATAAATGTACTAAAAGTACAAAATGTGCTAAAAGTAGAAAATGTATAAATGCACTAACCGTACTAAGAGTAGTAAATGTAATAAAAATACTAAATATACTAATAATATCTATCATTCGAGAACCCAAGATTAGTCTACATAGCTTGCGATTCTACTCGGAAGTGTTTCGCGTCAATTAAGAGGTGATTATTTATGTTTGCTGACGTCAATCAACCAGAATGAAGGATATGCATAGAGTGAGATGATTAGGATTTTGGTAGAGAACAATTTGAAAGAGGTTTTTGTATTAAAAAGTTTGTTACTTTGACTGACTCCTAAAAGCTTCCTTGAGAACTAATTTTTGTCTTATGAACCTTCTTCAGTTCACAAAGAAAGAGAGGCTATTACTAATTACAAGATGGGCTCACACCAAAGAAGACTAGAAGCTTTGCGAGAAAGGATGCGCATATAGAGAGGGAGAATAAGAGAAGAGCTGCGAGAAGAAATGATAGCACGAGAAAGAAGACGGAGCCAAAAAAGACGAGCAGACTTGAACGAAGCAGAGATGAATATTTCCTTGGAGCAAAATAGGCTACGGCAACAAGAAAGAAGAAATAATATGCAACAAAAGAAACGCCAAGAATATTTACATTTAGAAAGAGATAGATTAAGGCAAAAAGAAAGAAGGCATAATATGTAAGGAGAGCAAGGCCAAAAATATTTAGAACGAGCCAGACGTAACAAAACTGACAAAAAAACGTAGTTTGCAGAGAAATAATAACAGAAGTGTGAGCAAGAATGGAATGGGCATAATAACTAAGTGTCCATTATGCAGCGGCGAGCTTTTACTTATATACGATTTATATTTTTTAATTAAATTTATCCTTAAATATATATTCCGTGGAATTTCCACGGGTCCCGCTAGTAATAATAATAAAAATAATAAGAAGAACAACAATAATAATAAGAAGAAGAAGAATAATAACAATACTAATAATATAAGAATAATGATAATAATAATAAGAATAATAATAATAAAAGAAGAACTACAGAACTACAGAACTACAGAATCTAGGACCAGCAAAGACCCTAAGGTCCGCTCGAGGCTAGTCCGCTACACTAAATCAAAAACTACGATACACCCTTATCTACGAGTGTATCTAAGAAGAAGAAGAAGAAGAAGAAGAAGAAAAGGAATAACGATAATAATAAGAATAAGAAAAAGAAGAAAGAGAAGAAAATGTAAAGGGAAAGGGACGAGAACGAGAAAATAACAAAACAAGAGCAAGAAAAAGAACAAGGAAAAGGAACCGGAAAAGGAAAAGGAAAAAGAAAAATAAAAAATAAAAGGAAAAGAAGAAGGAGAAAGAGAAGAAGAAGAAGAAGAAGAAGAAGAAGAAGAAGAAGAAGAAGAAGAAGAAGAAGAAGAAGAAGAAGAAGAAGAAAAATTAAAAAAACAATAATAGCGCTAATAATAATACTAGTAATAATAAGAAGAAGAAGAAAAAAGAAGAAGAAGAAGAAGAAGACTAAATAGTAGAAGAAGAAGAAGGAGAAGAAGAAGAAGAAGAAGAAGAAGAAGAAGAAGAAGAAGAAGAAGAAGAAGAAGAAAAATCATAATAACAATAATAGTGTTAATAATAATACTAATAATAAAAAGCTAAAGTAGTCAGAAATGGGGCGAGGGGAAAGCGCACCAACAATTACCCAGACCCCCATCACATAGTTAGTGTCAACCCAGTGACGAGGCTTTCTTAGCTTGCACTCAGGCCGGGAGGATGTGCAGCTCCTCCAGGTACCAAGTACATATAACAGGCTACACAGGGTTCGTATTAGAAACTAGACTCTCCCAAATGTGGTTGCCTCAGCCCCACGCTGTAGTCGATCTATATAGCGTCATGTCACCAGCAGAATGCCCGGAAGGCATAAATATCCAATTCGCTAACGACATCAGTCAATTACTTGCCAGTCAATACATTAGTGATGAAATTCTGGTACGGACGACAGCCATCAAGATCGACAACATCAACCAATTCGGGAGGGATTGAAAATTAAGAACGAGCAGACATAAGTTCTGATCTCAATACAAAAGATGGTGGATATCGAAGTATTAGGTTGGGGAATAAGTTCTTGCGGTTTTTTTTATGTTGTGTTGATTTAAGTTTTGTTGACGTGATTTGTCCACATATTAAGAAACAATAATAAATAATGAGAGCAAAATTTGCAAAGGTTAGGCTACGTCTCTTAACAGCGTAGACTATTAGGCTTTTGCTTAGGCTACGTCTTGAAGTTGAGGAATAAGTCATTGCGGTTTATTTAAAAGTTGTGTTAATATAATTTTTGTTCTGTTCCCTCAGAATGGAATGTAAAGTTGAAAGAAAGTCGCATTTTCAACACTTGTTATTCATTTTCAATCGAGACACGCCAATTGGCGTGTAATCAGAAAACTGTTTAAGTTTGTTGCTTTCGCTTTGAGCGAAAGACACAAACTTCAACACTCCACGATTGCCGCAGGTTTGCTTGCTCGTCACAAAGCTACTCATGGATATAAGGACAGATTTCTTAACTGCATCATCACTGGCGACGAAAAATGGTGTGTTTTTGTCAACATGAACCATCGAAAACAATGGCTTAGCCCCAATAAAAACCCACTTCCGCGATTAAAGCAAGGACTTCATCCACGAAAGACGATGTTGCGTGTGTGGTGGGATTGTGAAGGCATCATTCTTTATCAGCTCCTTGCGAACAACGAGATTGTCAATGCAGAACTCTACGTTCAACAAATGTATCGACTCGCCGAAGCCATTCGTGAAAAGTGACCTCATCGACGTTATGGAGTCCTTCTGCAACACGATAATGCTCTTCCTCACATTGCCAATATGACAAAAGACGCCATCCAAACGCTTAATTGGGAAATCCTGCCGCATCCTCCATATTCTCCAGACTTGGCTCTATCGGATTTCCATCTGTTCCGATCGCTCTCCAACAATTTGCGCGGCGTTTCGTTCAATGCTGATGTGGAATTAAGAACCTGGTTAGACGAATTCTTCGAGTCAAAATCCAGAGATTTTGATTGCAGGGGCATCGAAAAACTAGTTGAACGTTGGGAAGAAGTAAATAACAACAGAGAATACATTATTGATTAAATTGCATATTGTCATCAATTAAAAATGAAGTTTTTCTAAAATTGTTAATGGCAATGAATAAATTTGATAAAACCGCAAGAACTTATTCCTCAACCCAATAGAAGAACAACTCTATCGATACATACTCAAGGCAAAGTACTGAGATTAAAAATAACTTCGATAGGCTTCATAAAACACACATCTGAAAGAATATCGAAAGCTACGTCAGTGCTGACGATCCTACATTTTTAAGAGGATTAAACACAAAGAACAAAAGAAAGATCTATATCGCACAACCTATCAATAAAAAGAAACCAGAACTCCAAAGGTATCAAACTAAATATCTCTACCTTATAACGGACAAAAGAAGAAGATGGAAACAAACTTAAATAGCCCTACATCTGGAACCAAAATGGAACCTCTCAACATTGTATAAGAAAAAGAGCGAAAATATTTGGAAAAAGATCAACTCACTCACTCCAATCCTTGCAGAGGGAAAAAATCTACAAGAAATAGTGAAAGCACCTTTATACACTTGATAGATACAAGATCAAAGAAATGATAGGCTCCCGAAGTACACAACTGACCATGAAAAATACCAACGATAAACATTCCAACCGATTTAGGCTAACTACCCCAAGAAAGTGAACACAAACGTGACTACTCAATCAAGACTCATTAAAGTGAACATCCACCTAAAAGTGAAACAAAAGTATAACCCAATAGCCCAGCATAAGTGGCTAATTGGAATATTTCAAACTTCAGAGACGATTTAATGAAAAGGAGAGTGTAACTAATCATCATCACTAACTCTATAATTTATGAAGGGGATTTTTTTGAGTATTTGAATAATAATTTCATCTTAGTTTGGTTATGACATGTTTTTTTTATCAAAGTTATTTCTAATAATTCTTTTATAATATCAAAAAACAAAATGGTGAAGTTCAGAAATAAATATAAGTATCGAAATTTGTGAATTATTTAAAACCCAAAGAATTACAAATGGTGAAGTTCATAAAATTTATAAAAATTTAACCATCGCTGCTTTTTTTTAGATTTAAAATTTCAATCTTAGTAGCGAAGCCATTGCCTGGTGTATTGATAAAAAATTTAAATAAATAAAAAGCAAATAAAATTAGTGAACAAAGTGAGTCAAGTACTATTAATACAGCCTTCAACCTACATCAATCATGAGAATAAACCATAAAAACTACACATTCATTAAAAACACCTAAGACATACACAACACTATACAGCTTGGCAAGTAATTTATCGGAGAAATTAACACAACGGCATGAAAGCTACAGCGCACATATGAATGAGGAAAAAACAAAAGTGGACAGGTATTTGTCGGCTCTCCAGAGAATTATAAATAAGTTGCGATAAAATATCAGAAAAACAACAAAGATAAAAACGGAATAGAATAGAAAAGGCTAAGAACAGGCCGCGCTTTGGATTCCGCGTTAATCATTAGGTCTTAAAAAATGAGAACGATTCAATTCTATCCTCCCCTCCCAAGCTAAAATGAAGAAAGTCAACTGAGATTAACTTCCTTTACAACACACATTCATTTTCCCCTCTTCTCTTTCCAGCCCACCATAAAAGGTGTAAGCTTGCCGCCCCTTGCCCCCTTGTGCAGAATTGACAACTGGTGACTAGTCTAGTAACGTTTCCCCCTATACTTTCTGAGGTGCTGCTCGAAGATTCATTTAGCGAAGAGGGCGCTTACTCCTCTTCAATCGTGAAAGGTTCGGAGGTTTCCTCCTTATTTACTTTCGGAGAGTTGCCTCCAAGAGACTCTCCATTTGCGGCGTGTCCCCGTTTGCTTTTCACGGACTCGCCAAGAAAAGGATAAGGCAAAGGACGCATCGCCTAGGTTTTCGCTCCTTCCCACACCGAGGGGGGCAGGTGAACCCCTTGAACTACTTTAAAGAGGTAAGAGGCGGTGACGTCCTTCGGGTATTGCCAAAACACCTCGTTGATCCGAGGTTCGACACGTTAATGGGAGCCGACATGCCCGCTCTCATTCTCTTCTCATCGTAGATTGACATGGCATCTCCAGTGGCGTTCATGATGAGCCATAGTAGCTTTGCGTCCCCGGTCGGGATACTTAACACCTTGTGAGGGAATGACCAGTTGTAGAACCCTACTGAGGCAGAGATGGTCCAGTAGATGACCACGCCCTAGATGGCAATGCCTTACAATCGGGAACCTTGGATCAATGCCAGACACCAAACCATAGTCCGCCTCTCTGTCTGCAAAGGCCTCATCGGGTGGCACGGTCCCGCGAAGGATCACAATGAGAGAAGGGACCTCCTTCTTCACCCGGTGCCACCTTGAAAGCCAAGATTTCCATTTCGGAGAAAGATCTGGCCGAGCCTGGTCGATGCAAATTTGGGGCCCCTAACCGGGAGGAGAAAAGCAGGTTCACTTCCCACCCTACTCATCAAAGAAAAAGAAAAACAAGTGGAAGAAATGAAAGTGTACAAGGGATTACTCTCCTTCTGCGAGTGCTTCGGGGAGGGCGTGTCAGCTGCAGCTTCCGCAAGCGACCATGCCAAGACTGGCCCCTCCTTCCCGAGGTGACCTCGGGCGGAGAGGTCCAGACACAAAGACCAAAGTCGCAAGTGCGCTGAGCAAAGCCTCAATTACGTCGGGGCCACTCATTCAGAGACTACTTGACGTTTTTTAGTCAGCTGGCTTCTAATGCTTTCTAATTATATGTTCCCCATTTAGCTGCATGTTTGCCAAAGGTGACACGTTTCATCGGAGGTTAAAATTACCTAGTTAGACTGGTACAGAGCCGAAGGTGAGCCGTTTCTCGGACATGAGCCTTATGGCGAATGCAGACGACCGTTCCGAGGCGACTATTATTACTGCTTTTTGGACACTCAATGGGTCGGCGGTTAGTGGAACGCCGCACTCTAACATGAACTTCTTGAAAGGAGTGGTTTATGCGAAAGAACTCGTGGACTACTCCTTAAAAGACATCACCGAAGAGCTGGCTGACCAGGGAGCGGTCAAAGTCGAAAGTGTGATGTGAAAACAGGGAGGGGCCTCGTGACCAACTCTACAATCTTCATCAGGTTCGATCATGACAATCTCCCTGAATCGGTGTGTACGTGCCACTGCTGCAAAGGTGCTACTACTGCCACCGCTTCGGCCATACGACTCGTTCTTCTAGACATGAAAAGTGAGGTTTACTCTAAGTCTATGTAATTTGCTCAAAGCCAGTAAATGATAAGTTCATATCGTGCAAGGCGAACTGTGTCAATGGCATGGGACCGCACCTTGCTTCCTCGAAGCAATGTGGCGCGTATCTCATGGAGAAGAAAATCTTGGCTGTTCTTGCTGGGGATCGTCTCTCTTTGCTCAAGGCTAAGGATTTGGTCCTTGAGCGCCCAGCGCTGCCGGGGAAGTCTTATTGCTCAATTTGTAAAATAGCACTTTCTGCTTCTAGCCCTTCGAGTCTTACGAGCACGTTCGCTTCCACGCCCATTCACATCATTCTGCGGTTCTACACCCCGTCCCCCACGTGCGCTCGACATTCTATTTGGGAGGAATACATGAGCAATCCCAGGGGTCAAGACTTCTCCGAGCTGAAAGACGAACTGGAAATCGATGCCCTGAATGTAGATGAGTTTACGCATAATTGCCCGAGAACCACTTTATTTTCCTGCCTCGATCTGTCCTTTTTTTCTGGTAAGGAGTGGTCGATGACCTGGTGGTACTTGGAGCGGGCGCGGTCGTTTGCATTTCAGTAAATGAGTACAATTTCTGTCCTAGTCCAGGAGTTCAGTTTGGTGAGTTAGGCTCTTTAGTTATTCTCCAGCAAACTCATCGCCCAGGCCAAATTGCTATTCCTAGAACGTCTGATCATTTTTCACGCCGTCGGCTTCGTTTGTGGTTGGTCAAGTGAGACGTCGCTCATACAAAAGCATTATGCCTACATGCGCTATATGTGCCGCTCGAACGATTTCACTGTCGGTGAATTTCGTAGAGTTAGGGCTAGATTTCGGTATGTTTCGCTCCGCGCCCGCCCGCTCTTCCTGTCGGAAATTCGTGTTTTCACTTAACAGAAACACCTATCTTGCAGAGACGTGGAGGCGAGTCAAAAGGGTTCGGCGCAAGTCCTCGCATAAATCCCCTCCTCTTCTCCAGAAGAACAGGACGGCAATCTCTTACCCCACGAACGTTTCGGAGTCTTTCGCGACTAATTTCTCCACATTATCTAGCCGGGATGCTGCTCCACCCGCATTCAATGCATTTTGTGATGTCGCTGAGTGCCGTTGATTAGACTTAATCTGCAGATGCGGAGAACACTTCACGATAGGTTTACGTTGAGTGATTGCGCCCTGCTCTTGTTTCATTTGCAGACACCGTCCCTGGTCCATATACCTTCCTTCGATACCTAAGTAATCGAAGCATGTAATTTATATTAGATCTGTTCAACAGGATCTGGACAAAGGGTATTATTCTAGACTCCTAGAAAATGGCTTCTGTTTTCGCTTTTTGCAAACCAGGGAGAGATCACTCCACCCCTACTGCTTTCCGCTCAATTTCTTTAACTTCTTGCGTGGGCAAGCTGATGGATAAATTAGTAAATGTTAAATTAGCTATTTTCTCGGTGGCAGAGGCCGTCTGTTTTCCAACCAGTGTGGCTTCCGCAAGTAACACTATACGTCAGATGCTCTGCTACGGAGGGAAAATGCTATCTCCATGGCCTTCCTTCGTATAGGATAATCTACGAAGGTATTTTTCGATCTGAAAAAGCTTATGATACCGCAGGGCGATATGGAATCATTAAGACCCTACACACAATGAGGGCTAGGGGATGCCTCCCAATTTTTATATCTGAATTTCTGAAAGATCAACCATTCCGCGTACGTGTAGACCGAGCCTTCTTCCTCCCAACGGGAAAGGAGGAGGGCGTCCCGCAGGGAAGTGTCTTCAGTTTCATACTCTTTGCCCTAGACTTCAATGGTATATCATCGGTGTTACCGGAAGATATTTTCGATACCCTTTACATAGACGACCTTTCAATCCCTTTTGGTGCGTCCCATTTTCTAACCTCTAGAACGTCATCTCCAATAGGCATTGAACTGCATCTCTCGGTATACCGAAGCGCACAGGTTTACGTTTTCTTTGGCCAAGAATAAAGGTGGTGACGTTCTGCCGCCATACACGACTGCACTTCTACCCGGATTTGTTCCTAAACTGAGTTTGCCTGGAAGTGGTGGAGTTTCACCTTTTCCTTGGAGAGTCATATTCGCAGCATAAGGGGCTCTTGTCCCGCGTCATGAAGATTTTTCAAAACACTGACGTTCAGTATGTGGGGCGCTGAGAGGTATATTGCATTACTTTTCAAACGATCCTTTGTTCGATCGAAGTTTGACTACGGATGCTAGTCTTACACATCGGCAAGCTAGCGTGTATTGAAGAAGATGGAGTTGATCTATCACCCTGGTCTCCGTTTGCAGACCTATTCTATATGCACGTCTGGCATTGGAGCTGCTTGTCAATGGAGGGGAAATGAGACTTGACCTACGCCGTAGAGAGCGTATTATGACATTATCCGTGCCAGTTCGACAACTCCTTCAGCCACTAGCAGCTCTCACTACATCCACGTCCGACTTTGACGGTGCCTATGCTGTCGGGAGACGCCAGACATACCCTCAGCCTTTTGAGTTTAGGGCTAATAAATTCCTTCAAGAGGTCAGTGTAGCTCTCGGGCCAGTGGCACCTCTGTTTCGGCCCAGGACTTTACCCTGGAGAATGCCACATTTGACTATTTGTCGCCACGCCTCAATTCCTAAAGCTTTCAAAGTATAAGGTGTGTCACGCTAGATCGGTGACAGTGGTCACGGGAGAGTATCGGCTTCCATGCTGTATGCACTCTGTTTAATATCAGCGAGACTCTACCAGGTGGTGTGTGTCTTAATACTGAGAGGATTGCAATACATCGCTTGATATGGGAGCCTTAGTATAGGTACCCGGCGTTGTATAAAAAGTCCTGTCGCAAATAAATATTATTATTTATTATTATTTGTAGGGTGAAGGCATATTAAAGAGAGTTGCGCACTCTCCTTATCAGATAATATACTTATAATGAGTAAATGTTTCACCACGCGCACCCGGCAGTTTACGCGCACGCGTGAATGACCGTCAATAATGAGCGAACAACATTGTAGCCGCAGGAAGAGATCGAGCGTCTTATAGATACAAATAAAGACTCGTACTCGGTTCTGAGACCAGATTGTGATTTTTAGCAACTCAAAGCGCCCTGAGTGCTCTCGGAGCACTGGAATCAATCACCACACACCCTGGATCTCGGTATCTCTCCCGCCACGGTTGCCGCAAGCCAGGTGGATGTCGAGATTATCTTCTGCAGGGTCCTGGAAATGTGGGAATTGCGGGGAGTGAACACGCCGATGAGAGTGCCAGAGGACAGCTACAGGTCGCTTTCTGTCATGTTTGAATAGGCCGCACTCCCCGGGTGATCTTCTCGCACGTTACTTGTCCCGCTACCGGGAAGAGCAGAGTCACTACCGCTTGTTCCTTATACTCAGTACGGGTTCTTACACACAGACTTGTACTCTATTAGACTTTTTATTTGACTCTTTTTGTTGTTGGCCGCAATGTTTCTGGGTCGGGGGAGACGGGCCTTTTCCCGACCCCGCCTTCCGCTCGCCTCAGTTTAGTTTGGTTTGCCCGAATTATAATTTAGCCTTGTGATACCTAGTACTACTTTGGAATTTGAATTATGGGAACTTATGCTCCTGGTGGCAATCACCAGATAGGGCCTCCTCCCCCCAAAAAATAAACAAAACAAACAAACAAATACACTACCTATTGATCTGTAATACCCACCTAGCGATCTTAGTTCGCATACACTCTCTCTTTCTCTCTCTCTCTCTCTCTCTCTTACTGTCTCTCTCTCTCTCTCACTC